>CM034147.1:113140311-113280675 GCA_019776745.2 Taxus chinensis | reverse complement strand
TCCATTGAAGATCTAGGTGACCAAAAATTCATCTAAGCCGACACCTACATCACAACCTTCTAAGCCAGCACCTATGTCACAATGTCTTAAATCGACTCCCATGTCGCAACCTTCTAAATCGACACTTATGTCACAATCATCTAAGACGATGCACACATCGCAATCTCCTAAGTTGACACTCATGTCACAATAATCTAAGATGACACCCATGTCACAATCATCCAAGTCGGCCCCTACATCACAATATCTTGCCTAGATGAGGGATCATATTTCTCTACTGGAAATGTGTCATCTTCTAGGAAAACCTATACCAAGCTATTTCAAAGCCACGTTTTCTTCTACTCGTGAGACATCTAGATCCAAATCTACTTCATCTCTTGAGTTGTCATCTTCTCAATCTTCCACACCACTTGGACCCATTTCTTCTAGTCAACCTCCCATGGTAAAAGAAAAAATACCCATTCTGGTTGATTTCTTTCAGGACGAGGAAGTGATCAAAAAATTCATGAGGTTACATGATGACACTCCTCTAGGGGATAATGAGAAAAGATTTAATTTTGACTTCAATGTGTTCACACATTGGGAGGAAGAAATTGATTCCTTTTGTTAGAAAATAGAGAAAAACCCTTGGATCATCGAACTTGATCCTCCTCTTGTTCTCCCATTTTCACATTCTTCATTGGGTGATGGAAGGCATGGGTCTAACATTGATCCATTTCCCATCTTTTCATCACTCAATCATTCTTTATCTTTCGTGATTCCTCAATCACGAACTCACCTTGAGTAACCACCTGCTAGCCCATCGTCTTCTTATATACGTGGGCCACCTCTAAGTAGTCTCTCATCATATATATGTGGCTCACCTCCTTGTAGCCCATCTTCTTCTATTCTTATGCCACGTCCTAGTAGCTCATCATCTTCTATATATGGGACACCTCTTAGTAGCCCATCTTCTTCTGTCTATGCGACAACTCCCGGTAGCCCATCCTCTTCTATACTTTGGGCATGTCTTAAAACCCCCTCATATTCAATTCTTGGGTTGTGTCCTAATAGTCCATCATCTCCTATATATGGAACACCACTAGGTAGTCCTTCATATTCAATCTTAGGGCCACATCCTTGTAGTCCTTTTATCTTCAGTCTATGGGACACCTCGTGGTAGCCCATCCTCTTCAATTTTTGGACCATACCCTTTGCATCCATCATATTGTTCTTCTATCAATAATTGTGCCAAACCCATTGTCATTTCTCACATCAATTATATTCCTCCACTTTCTTCTCCCACTTCTCAGGATCAGACAAGTCAAGTAATAGCTTATAAGAAACCCAAATGATTCCTTCATCAAACTAAGCTTAAAACTTCTAAGAGCTCCAAAGCTCCCAACAATTCAAATAATCTTAAAGTTCATAATCAAACACGATTCAAAAATACATATCAACACACACATCAAGAATGGCGTAAAGTGGAGAAACCTATGGATAGGGACCTCAAGCTCTCACACAAAAAATCCACGTTTCACAATAAATCACAGTCATCTATTGAGTATGAGCTCACCACGATCATTGAGATCGGGGATAATATGAATCTTGATAAACAAACGCACCTAGTTTTCCTTATTAAGGAAATTGCTAACATTTTTGTTGGATCTTACCATGCGAAGTGACCTTGTCAATCCCACCTTTCAAAAAAGGCAAAATACAAAAAAAATGATGAACAAACATTTAAAAAAAAAATCAAAGGTAAACAAACACTCATTGCAATCAGGTATTGCATACACATGGATGTTCTTTCTTCCCTTCCTTACTATTATTCTGCAAGTCTTTTTACCATTTTCATCCCTTCGGTGATCTTTTGGTTAGCTAATTTGCACGCATTTTGTGACATTTATCTCTATGGTATCCGTTTGACCTGGTATTTTATCACCTTGGTAAATTAAAGAGCAACTGACCTATTAGAGATCTTATCACAATCAACATCTAAAAAACTTGTTGCGAAGAAATTTTGGACATATTTGTTGACACTAGCCAATGTCGTCATCACAATCACTTCTGCCTCCTTCCATCAAGCCATTTGTGGTTCTTATCCCCTTGTCAAACAAGACAGCTGAAATAAGTTTTCAGAAAGCAAAAAAAATCAATCAAATCAAAAATCCAAAGCTGAAAGCAAGAGTAAATTGATATATAAATCTCTCTTGGGGTATTTCCAATAATCTCTACCTAGGTTATGGACACCTGACTGACAGTAGAGAAATTTTGTGATTAGAATCAAATACATATTCATCAGGGCTATAGACGTCTGGCTGGAAGCAAAGAAATGTATTGCTCTCCTTCCATAATCCAGTGAAAAAAAATCAACTTCGAAAAATAAATCATTGCTACACATTTGATAGGGTGTCTTCACTTGTTGTCTATCAAATCTTCCCTCCAAGAGGTAATAAATTTCCACGTTCACACACGGGATCTCTATGAGCAAACAAGATTAGTATGTTACCAAGTGTCTTTTTTCGGACCATGTTCAAACTCTTACTCTAGTCTGTATCTTGTCTCATGATTCATGTCTTTGGCTAATTTCTTCTTCATCGTGAGGCTACTACACTACATTCACAACATTCATGTTGTTCTTCTACTTCATTCAGAACATCCATGTTCATAAGAGTTATTTTTTGCCATGTTTACGGACGCCTTTATCCCTTTCACAAAAATAAACTTCCACTTCATTCTATCAAGTGCTTCTTGGCCAGCTTATGTTGGGGGCATCCTTTCTCCTTCCTAACACATCATTGGGTTACGTTCATCATCATGTTGAACCTATCGATATTGGCCTTGATCCAACTTCTATGCATAAAATTTTTACCTTTGTATATTCCTAGCTAACGCTGGGGGCATTTCACATCTTTACTTTCTTGCGCATACGCATGGCATTCTGCCCTTGTACATCCCATCTATCACTGGGGCATCCATGTTTCTTCATTTTCCTGTACATAGCTTCAAAAAAATTCTAAAAAAAATAAAACATTCAAATATGTTTCAAAAATTCAAAACAGTATATCTGTAGCGTTAATCAGGTCTTTTATTATGATCTTATTATTCTATTCTACCATATATTTTCTATTATATCATCTCTTTCTTCTATTTTGCTTATAATTCACTTATTTCTTCCACCTAGGGTTTTCTAAAACCTTAGTTTTCACCTAAAAGCAATTTAAAATTGGCTTTTGTTCATGGGCGCACCCTTACGTGTACCAGCGCACCTCCCCATGCAAGGGCACCTTTTCTCCCACATGAGCTCCTTTTCTTTAGATCTCAAATCAATAGTAAAAATGGTAAGTAAATGTGGCAAATAACTTGTCACAATGGCTTATATACCTGTTTTACCTCCCACGATGTGTTTCTCACCCTTGAAGTGCCCTGAAACCATTGTATTTCTTCTAAAAGTCTTCTAAAACTTGCTTCAATAGCTATTTTTGGCACGTTTTCGATACGTTGGGGCATATTTTTGCTTCCCAACGGCCCTTTCTACTACCTAGGGCATTTGTTTTTGCCTTACGGTCACTTTTAATGCTGCCTTACAATTTTGTTATTTCTTCTATAATATTTTCTTCTATAAAAATTTAAAAAAAATCAATTTTTTTTTATAAAATCATTAAAAATCCAAAAAAAATGTAAAAAAATTTAAAATTTTACAAAAAATGGTAAACAACATATACGTAGCTAAAGCCTATGTCAATTGCATTATCCTCAAACATCAAAATTTGTCTTACAAAACCATATTTCTAAGGTTCTTGCTTGTAAAGGTCTCAAAATGACTTGCAAATCATTGTGATCTACCTCCATTAACAAAAGCTAGGCTATATGTTATGTCGATACTCCCATGTAATAGTGAGTTGTCAGAGACTGTGTCGTAGCGTATGAATGCTTTTCCATGGGATTACTTGTGTCCTTCGTTATTCCCCTCACATGTATCCTTGCTTAGGGCACCATTTTTAACCCTTGTTGTTACAACATGAACATTCAAGAACTGTAGCTTGATAACAAAAACATTAGTGCAACTGTCTTGAACGTTGTTTTTTTGAGTATGTGTGATTGTACTGATTTATGTGTTAGGTTAGCTAGTTTACTTACTCATATTATAATGCATTGTGTATGTTGCATTGAGTTAAGCATTGTTTTACTTTCTCATATTGCATTGCACTATGCATGTTGCATGGATTTACGTAGCAATGGAAAAATGTTGGTAATTTATTTTTTCATATTATCGTATATTTTTATTCATTTCAATAAAATTCAATGATGTAGACCTAGGGACAAAATGATATAACTAGGTTGTTTATTGAAAGGTTGGATGCAAAATTTTGGCTTGTCCTATATCCTCTATTATCATTTATTATAACTACTAATTTTTCTTCTAAAAACACTTGGGGTAATAAACAACCATGTTTATCCCTCCCTATCTTTATTCCTTTTAAATACCCAAGGGTTCCGTGCCCGTTCTATCCTATTTTCTTCTATCCATTTCAATCATATTTTTGATCGTCGATTGACTTCTTCTATCACCCCATCAACACTTGAGGGGACAACCTTCATTCCACTAATTTTTCTTCAAAAATTTACTTGTTTATGTTTGTCTACTATATTTGAAGGGAAGTCACTTACTTCACCTCAAACAGGGGCAAATGTAGACACCTAAATTCTAGTTTTGAAATCTTATTGCCAAACACACACCAATCATTCTCATTCTTACCTTCCATTATAATTAGTGATTTTCACTAATTAACTAACGTTTCTTACCACTTTAGTCAATTAATAGTGTTTTGTTTTTTTTTTAATATTGGTAAATAGTTTTTTGAAAGGGACTATACCCTTGTGTACAAAAGGAGGCCTAAAAGCCTGAATAAGAGAGAGGAGCAGAGAAGCTGTATTAATAGTGTTTTTTTGATTGCTTAACCCCTTTTGCATTCAAGATGCCACTTTACAAAAAATCATAAGTCAAAATCCTCTTCAAAATAAGCAATTAGTGATTATGAGCTAATTAAGCTATTTTGCCCTTGATTTGATCAATATACCCGACTATTGACTCAAACCTCTCTTCTAACATCTCAATATCACCCCATTCACCTCCACAACGTCTAAACAAGCTTCAAAATCTTATCCTAACCTCCTAGTTGACCCTAAGTGGTTGATTAAGGCTCCCACATCTTAATCACTTATTAATTCACTAATTGTGATTAGCAAAGCATAATCATGATTAGAAATTCTAATCTAATTTGGGACTTTTAGTCCCACATGCACCAAAATATTGGTTTTCCTCAAAGTGAAAACTATAAAAGCAACTCACCTCATTCCTTTATACTTGACACCATGCTTTGATTTGCATCTCATATAATACACATGATTCATAGCCAAGTTCAATCCTTACCTAAAACCTTTAACAAGGTTAGTAGATGGATATCCAAAATGATTAAGTAGTCATTTGGAAAGGCCATTTGACCTTGTTTAAAATAGCAACCATACCAATTTGATTTCCCTCTTAGGTATATTTAGGCCCATGTTAGGTAATTGAACATATTAGTAAGCATGTTTAGTTAGACTTTGAATTGTATTCATATTAGTTAATCATTCCTTTAAGCTTATATCTTAATGTTATATTCCTAGACTTAGAACCTTGACTAAAGGGTGGCAATGGTGTTATCCTTTCTTAGTTAGTCATGCAATTTTTTTTTTTAAGTATAGGGTGATTTCAATAATAGGGATGTTGTGATCAAATTGAGAGGGTAAAGGTTGATGGGTGGGGGATTTACATTTGATGGGAGTCATGATGAGGATAGGAGTTTAGATAAGATTTAGGAATAGGATTAGGTATAGATAGGATTTAGGTAAGATAAGATTAAGATGGGGGGATTAGATGTGGATGAGATGGATTAGGAAATGGTATAAGATTAGGATAATTAGATGGATGGATTGGGTTTTATTATGTTTGGATGGGGGTTTGATTGACTATTTGATTGGTTGATTAATGTCTGGTCAAAATAATACACATGCAACACACAACCAAGCTAGTCAAGTGGGTGTGTAATCAAGATATAACCCACTTTCAATACCACACACCGACGGCGGTGCCACAAACTGGCTCTCCACCTATGTGCCAATGTGGGGTCAGCTAATGAGTAATCTTGGGGAGTGTGAGCTAGCAACACTAGAATTTTCCTTTGTAATTTCTATTCCATTAATGTATGTATTATGAATAAGGTGTTGTTAAGTATAGTTTGTAGTAGAGCCCAATAAAAGATAACTACATTGTCAGTACGATGCAACCAATAAAGTATAGTACGGTAACAATCAAAGTACAATGGGAATGTTATAGTAAAAAGTAAATATTTGTTGTAAGTGGTCCTGGTAATGTTAAAATGTCAAAGTTAGAGTAAGTGGATAAGTACGGTCTACATGATTTAGAATTACAAATATTATATTTGTAATAATGAAAAGGAGTGATGTCATAAATATTTTGTATATTTAATTTGTATAATATCTATAAAGGTGGAACCCATGTGAGATGATAAGGTTGATCTTATCTTAAAAGATAAGCCTACATGTAAAGATAAGAGTGTAGGCATGAAATATTATTAGCCAGAAGAGATTTCATATCCTATCTTAGAGATAGGGTGGATAAGCCTAAAATTTCTATATATAGAGAGGCCACCCCCCTCATTTATCATGGAATAAAGTTGTAATAATTATTATATCAATAAAGAAGTCATTATGAAGGTGTGTTAAAGAAGCCATCAAAATGTGTAATTGTGAAGTTTCTCCTAGAGTTATTGTCAGAAGGCAAGTGTAGTTAGTAACACTCGGTGTAATTCATGTGTGAGATTGTATCATTATCATGTTAATAATATAATTTACATTTGTATTTCAAATCCGTCATCATTCATTTATATTATAGATTGTGGTATTCTCGTGTTAAGTCTATTACTATGTTTCTAGATTAATACCACCAAACCAAAAGTTGTGCATTACTAAAATAATCATAGCACGAGGAGTCCTTGGTGAAATATTATCATAGTGTCAGATTGTTGTTGACATTTTGGTTCCATTGCTAGGACCATTCCTCGTTGGTCGATTTTCTGGAGAGATATTCCCACTTAGTCAAAAATCCTTTGGAGGGTAACCTTGTTTTTAATGTGCATAATATTTACCATGGTAAAGTCACATTTTTACCATGCATAGTATTTACCATAGTAAAGTCACTTTTTACCGTAATAGTATTTACCACAGTAAAGTCACTTTTCACCATGAATAGTATTTACCACAGTAAAGTCACTTTTTACCATGAATAGTGTTTACCGCAGTAAGTCAATTTTTACCATAGTAAATGTAAGTTTACCGTGGTAATTCCTATTTTATTGTAGAAAGGTGTAAAGTCACTTTTCTATTGTAGTGATTTTAATTATTTGTGCACATAAGTCTTATTGATTGTCCTCGTGGGTTGGTATTTCACTATGGTTACTTTTGAAAATAGGAAAGATTCCTATTTTTTCAGCCCAATCTAATGGAGATATTCCCTCTTTCATTCAAGAGTTTAAACGGTCTTGCATTTGTAATGGCCTTGTAAGAAGGGAACAATGGATTGAATTTTTTCCTACCTTTTTGGATGGTTTAGTCCTGTAGGTGGTTTGAAACATTAGGTGATAATGTTAAAAACTCATGGTATTTATTAAATGAAAGTTTTCTTGAATAATTTGGTGAACAACAAAAGTATGCAAATCTCATGATCGAGATCACAAAGCTAGCACAAGGAGAGAAGGAGAAGATAAGGTATTATCATTCTCGTGTTCTAGAGCTAAGGAGGAAGCTCGATGCCCAGATCCGAAAGGAAGAATTAACAGATGGGTTAATGAATGGCATGGATAATATCCTCTACAAACACTTCATTCTTGATCAGACAGCTAGTAAAGTCATGACCACCGAGTAAAGTATGACCTTCGAATAAAGCAAAGAAGATTGCAAGAATCCAATAAGAAAGCATGAAAGAAGAGCCCAAAAAAAAAATTGCTAAGGTGGAGTTTACACCAACACATTTGGTCAAGAAGCCACAACCACTCTCGGTGAGAACAAATCTTCCTCCTAGTACATCATCTGAGTATGAGGATCTCCTTAGGAAAATGGGCCAATTAACTTGTTGTACAAGAAACGTCATTCTTGAGCGGGGTGAAGGCCAATACTGGGAGCCACCAACAACTTGAATGATGGAGGGTTCAGAACCTCAGATGTAGATGTGGATCTATGGGAGCAAAGAAGAAGGATGTACGATATAAAGAAGCTAGATCTGTAAAACTGAAACAGATAAGATTATATCACAATATGCGGGGTTTCCCGGACAGTGTCAGTTCTAAATGGATTTTAACTCCCTTGGAGGATGTCAACTCCCATGTCAGAAAAGATAATAATAGATCATGAATAGTAGTTATGGAATATAAAATGACAAGTAACTGAAATGATGAGGGAACTTAGCTTGTTCTCTGCTATAGAGATGAATCAGGCATCAAGATGGTAAGATAAGGAACCATGGCAAATATTTCTCCCTTAAACTGGTAGAACTCAATTAATCTCTTTCTTCTCCTCTCTGGACCTAGGTCTCTCCAGGTCTTCTTGAAAAATATCCGTCTTTGAAAAATATATCCATCAAGGCCCTTGAAATATGGGGGAAAACCCATATTTATAGCTTGGATGTGAGGTTAGATTTGGGTTAACAGGTAACCGGGGTTGGGTAGAGTAACCCGAGTTAAGAGATATGATGTGATCATGTGGGGACCAAGGCTTGAATTATTAGATGGAGTGGGGAGCATGATTAACATGGTAGGTGAGATGATAGATTCCATTTAGAAAGGGGTGTCGGATGGGTGTATTAATACCCATGGATTGAATAATTTGTGAGAGATGGGGGATAATGCCAAAAGTTGAATTATCAAATGGGTCTACATGGAGCCCATTAGATAATTAATTAAATAAGGTGAGAAAATGGATGGGATTTCATTTAATTTAAGAAAAAGAAAAGTGAGAATGGAAATTGAATGGATGTGAGATGATGGAGGGGTTCTATAACCAAACATAGGTGTCTACATTTGCCCCTTTTTGTTGAGTGGTTTGCGATAGCAAGCCATGAGATAACAAAAAGTGTTAGATGAGATATGTTTCTAAAGATGGATGAAGACATAACCAAAGGTAATATGCATCAGTCAAAAAAAAAATCGCAATAACAATGAAAAAAGTATGGCAGTGACTCCAATATCACATCAGTAGAGGACAATTGCGGTCTCAACGAAGACAGACGACAACGTTCTACAGACTAGTGAGTGGGTGAAGACCACTGCAGTATGGATGTAAACCAAGATGACCAATGGGTCATTTGAACACATCAAAATATGTGTAATTGAATGTGAAAATATGTGCAAAATCCTTCATCTGTGAAGAATCGTGCAAAAAAATCATGTGTCCTAAAATGGACGAGAATGAAGATAATGATGTCTAGCACAGGGCACGAGAAGAACACAAAGTGAGTTCTATGTGTTGACAAGTATAAGGATGAAAAGGTGCCCCAACATAAGACAGATGGTTGTTGAAATAAGATATCCCAAGGGGAATAACCATAAATGTGCACATGATGAGCAGATAGGATGAAACGGTGGGATAGAATACCCTAAAAGGGTGATAAATATGATGGTAATCATGTTTCATAGGAAAGATGCATAAGTGTTAGCAATGTAAAATTAGTCTCATTTATTCGATAAGTAGGATAAGAAATCAAGATACTTTTACGACAAAACAAAAGTAGAGGAAATCTTCATGGAAGAGAACAAGATCAGATAGGTGATGGTCGTTATGGTATCTTCCAAGACAAAAACGTCAAAGGAAGATAGGAAGAGATTCTTAGAAATGGATATGATGATGTCCCTGTGAGGTTTGATGAAGATAAACGATGTGATAGGGTTCTCAAAAAGAGAAGAGGTCAATGTTGCAAAGAGAAGAACAAGACCAGTAATGAAACGGATAGATGACACATAAATGGAGAAGCATTAGCATTGACCATGAATGTCAGATGTAAAGGATGTTGAGAAAGAGAAAAGGGAATAGACAGGAGGATTGATTAATTATGAGAAGAGAAAGAAAGATTGAATATGAAGGTGACATGGGTATGGAATAGAGGGACAGATACGGAGGAGAAGAAAAGAAGGAATGAAAGGGGATGAAGAAGATAACAAAGAAGGATTATAGAGAAAGGGGGAAATGAAGAAGGAAAAACAAAGAGAAGACAAGAAAAGAATAGAGGAGAGGATGAAATTATGAAAAATAGAGAAATTTATTCAAGATGAAAGGTGTGAAGGAGGATGAAGTAGAGAAAAATAAAGAGGTAATGGAAAATGAAAGAGATGATAGAGCAAAGAAAATTGAAGGAAACAAATCGTAGTGAGGAAATCCAAGGAAAATAATATGGAACTAACTGCATGGAAATGCATGTGGATGATGAGATGATAAAGGAGATGGGATAACGTTGAAGATTCAGGTCATTGACAGGGAAGTAAGAAGGAAGTGCGAGGTAAAATAGAAGAGGATGTGATGATGGGGAATGATGAGAAAATGTAGATGGAAAGAATGTGGGGTAGTGGGTGAGTGCAGGATGACTGATCATGCTTAAGAAGGACTCTTAAGTAAGATCGCCATGCTATAGGAGGATTTAAGTAAGATCACCAAACTGGCAGTGACAATATAGAAGGAGAAAGACAACATTGTATTGGATGCATGTGTGGAATGGTTGGTTGGAGTGGATGAGTATGATGAGAGGCAGGAGACAGAAGATGAGGAAGATATGATAGGAGGTGAAAGGGTAAAATGGAAAACAATTCTTAAGAGGAACTCTTAAGTAAGATTGCCCTGCGATGGGGACGGTTAAGTAGGATCGCCAAACCGAAAAAGAAGAAGAATGATGAAAAGATTGAGCAAAGTATATCAAAATGGAACAAGAGATGAAAAGGAGATGATATCAAAGTGATAACAAGGAAGACGAGGAGAGGATGCAGTGGACAGGAGTGAATGAGAGTAACAATGATGAAACAAGACACGAAATGAATGGAGAAACAACAGTTAAGTAAGATTACCCAATGACGGATGATGGAGATGAAAAAGGGACCAGTAGGAAGTGGTGTTTGCGAGAATGAGAGAGGAGGTGAGAGAATGTGATGATGGGGAATGATGAGAAAATGTATATGGAGATAATGTGGGGTAGTGAGTGAGTGCAGGATGATTGATCATCCGCTGAAAGACGAAATGGTGAAGTAAGGTCGCTATGCCGCAGGAGGATCCATGGAAGAATATATACCTTAACTAAGGTTCTTTGGATGTCTGGATGGTTAAGTAAGATTGTCAAACTGAAAGTGGAAGAGTAAAAGGGAAACTCAAGAAGAAAGGCAAGTAAGATATCTAGCGTCGTGCAAGGGGACAGAAATGTGAGAAGGATGATGTGGAGACAAATGGTGATAAGTGGAAATGGGGAGTGAGGAGCAATGGATCAAAGACATTTTTGAACATGTTGAGAGATAAATAGCTACAGGATAACTAACTTGCCTTGATAAAGATCCTCAAGTAGAATTTGCAAACTGCAATAGTGATCAAGTATAATTTACAAACCAAAAAGTGTATTTGCAAACGCATTCATGGAGATTATGGATAGATATAAAATTCATAGTGTGAAATTTGATGTGATTTTTATAAAATATGGTTTGGATGAGATGAATGGAACATAATTGTAGTAAGGGTGTACAGGGAAACTATGTTTCAGAATGGATTAGAGATAAATAAGAAAGGTTACCACTCAAGGCATTGCACTTGCAGCCAATAACAGGTGTTAATACATAACCAACGATAGTTAGTTATACCAAAAGATCATGAGGGAAATATGGATGAAAGATGCTCGTAATCCTAATTTTGACATGACAAAGGGATCAAAGATGTGACTTGTACATGGGAAGAGGGATCTCCAAAGGTGGTGTTCCTTAAGTCTATGCCCCAGCTCTAGGAAAGGGAGAGAACTATAGCAAAAATTTGATCAATGCGGGAAGCTTCCGAAAAATGTTGATAAAGGAAGGCTGATCAATGTGGAAAACCTTTCAGATGCCATAATAACAGAGTAGCCATCCTTTGAGGGTATGGTCTAATTTATACATAATATAGATGATAAGAATAATATGATAGCCTTCCTTCAATGGATCGGTCTATTTCTTTTGATTTTGCTTTGATTTAGATTTGTATGCTTTTCTTTTAGTTTCTTTTTTTTTATTTTTTGCATGAACAATTGTCCTTCGAGGGATCAGTATGTTTTTGATAACTTTAGTTTTGCCTTTTGCATACATGAATTTGAGCTTCACATGGGAGAGAGCTGGGAATAGCTAAGTAAACCGCTTAATATGGGATAAGGAATGTACAAGAGACACCTTGGACCCTTCACATGGCTACAATAGGAGAATGAGAAGGTGATGGATGTAATGGTTATGGGCTCACATCAAAGTAGTGAAGGCGGATGACATAATTCAGATCATTAAAATGATAAATGGAAGGGGCTAAAGATGTAGGAATAATCTAAATATGTAACTAATTGATCATTGGTAGATATGCTAATAGTAGACTGGTCATAAGTGTAATGCATTAAGAGGCTACGTCTCTTGTTTACCACCAAGAGAAGGAAGACAAGTGAAGTTGCAATAAGATGAGATGATAGCCAAGTAGGAAACAAAAATATGTCCTGAAGGAAACAGACATATGACCACAATGGTGGATTTAGATGAAATTAAATGATGCCCCAAGAGAGACATATATATGGAAGGACAATCATGGCCTCAAAGGAGGGCTTGATGAAATAAATAGTGTCCCAAAAGAGACACAAATATAGCCACAATGGTGGACTTCAAAATAGATGGTGCCCCAAAAGAGACACAAATATAGCCCAATCAACAGAAGGATGGAAAAAGATGGCCTCAAAGGAGGACTTTGATAAAAAAAAAGATGGTGCCCCAAAAGAGGCACAAATATAGCCATAATGGTGGACTTCAGTAAAAAGGTCCCTTAACAGAAAGAGTTAAAGGATGTCGAAAGATTTTAGATGAGATTGGTTTGGATTTGGATGGGATAAACGAAACAATGTCAAGGGGCGAAGTTCCCTAGTGATAAAGGAGTTGTATGGATGATGTGCTCAAGGGTGAGGGAAGGTTGTTCCCCTAATAAGTTAAATGTGAAGGAGTTAAAGGATGTCGAAAGAGTTTAGATGAGATTGTTTTAGATTTGGATGGGGTAAACGATCGGAGACCACAAGTGTGTTGAGTAAGATAAGCGGTATTGATGAACAATGAAGGACCTTCCTTAGGAGGAATGTCATGTGCACAAGGGATATGAAGGGATGATTTGGATTAAGGAATCATGGGAGATCTAACATATGGGATATGAATTGGATTCAAGGTAGATGGAGAAGTAACTTTCCCCTTAATGAGGAAATCATCTTTCTCAATAAGATTGTGGATGATTGACTGAAAGGCCTTACAATGTTCGATGTCATGGCCTGGGGTATGATGATAAGCGCAACTGCAATTAGGATTGAACCATGATGGCTTGGGACCATAGGGATTGAATGATTTAATCGGAGGAAGTGTGATGGAAAATGTTCGAGTTAAATGTTGAAGGATATCTACGTAATATCCCATTGAAGTGTCATGGGGAAGGTAACTCTTGTGGATTTGGATAGGATGTCATAGCTTGGAGTTGGGAGAAAAAGTGGATGTAGATTGGATGGTTGAACTTCGTGTTTTAGAGGAAAAATCACATTTGGTTGGAGGATTGTATTGTTTGGATGTGGATCGTGTTGCAAGATGTCATAGATGGAGAGGCTGATCCTAACATAGATGTTGTGGCATTGGATTGTTGAGAAGAGGAAAAACCTAAATATTTCTGAGGATGAGCAAGGGACTTTCGGGGATGTTTTCCCCGAGCCTTAGACTTCAACCAAGAATATTTACCTCTAGCAGGGATGATTATAATTTCAACCGTAGGATCTGATAGCGGTGATGTGGTTATTAATGGAGAAAATGTCCTAAAACAAGATGAGGACGTTAATGGAGAGATAGGTGTTTATATGACAAGATTAATGATATCTATGTGAGATGTGGATTGTTTCAGCTTTGGCATGGGAAGAGTTGAATTTGTAGAGGGAAAATGTAAACTATATTTCTTTAACTTAGGTGGATATGTTGGTTCAGTAGATGTTCCAAAGGGTATCTTTGATAAAGTTACAGATCGAGAGGATTTGGTTGGTGTGATAGAAGTATTAGGTAAAGAGTATTGGGATAAAGATGATGATGTGGCCATTGGCGAAGATACAGGTAAAGATGTCAAGTTAGGGATAGGTATATTTGTTAGTATGATATATAAAGGGGTAGATGAGATAGATAGGGACGTAGGAATATTTGGAATATGTGGAGATGTGAGTGATGTGATGACTGATGGAGTAGACCTTATGGGTAATGTAACAAATGCAGGATCATTCTCAGGTGTAGAAGTAGATAGGACTGGTTGTTTCATAAATGTTTCGAGGGGTAAGAATGATATGTTTGCTAAAGGGGTTGATGTTAAAGGTGGGGCTGTAAGGGTGCATAAAGTAGAACAGAGTTTAGTTGGGATGGTTGTGAGCAATGTAGGTGTAGTAACAAGTGTATTTGAGGAAGATGTGGGTGAATGAATAGGTGTGAGAGACGTAGGGTTATGTGTGGATATGAGTGGGGCTAAAATAAGTGTTAAGGATGAATCTAATGTCGTAGAATGGGGCGTGTTTGAAGCAGCAGAAGTGGATGGTATAGTTGAATTTGATGTGGATGTGACAAGGATAGGAGAAGGTGTAGGTTCAGGACAGGTAGTGCAAGTTGATGTAGGTGTGATAGGTTCTGAATAAGAGGTGGGAATAATGTCCACTGTGGGAACATGTGGAGTTGGTGATAAGATAAGATCTTGACTGACAGTGTCAATCATATAAGCATTTGATAGTTGAGATGTAAAGGGGGTGGCTTGATTTGTTGGTGGTTGATTAGTTTGTGCAGTTTGAGGTATCGATTTGGATATCCCCTTGATTTATGAGTTGTTGGACATGATCTTTGAAGGAACGACATCTCTCAATGTCATGACCTTTGACTCGATGATATTTACAATAGTGGGCTTCATGATACCAAATAGGCTTGGCTTGTGAGTTGTCCACAGGTCGTATGTGAGGAAGTTAGATGGAGTTTACGCTCATCTAATTATCAAATACAGAACTGTATGATTCTCCTAAAGGAGTGTAGTTGGTTGTTGATTAAGGAGATCGTTGTTGAGACCATGTGCTTGATGTAGATGGGGATGAGGGTTCAATGACCACAGTGTTGGCCGCACCCTTAAATTTGTCGTTATGTGTGAGTGGATTGGTAGATTCAAATTTTGATTTAATTGAACTTAGTTTAAGATGACCCTGCTCAATGGCACGGGTTTCAAGTTTGCGAGCCATTGTGAAAGCTTCATCAAAGGTTCAGAATGATTGGATCTGCAAAGTAGATGATATATGTTTTGCACACGAACGCGAGAATAATTCGATGAGTTCGGTTTGCGGGATAGTGAAGGATAGTTGGTTTATAACATCATGCCATCATGTGACGAAGTCGGTGATGGGCTCGTTTTCATGCTATCGAATGGTTTATAGATTAGTGATAGTGGTCTTGTGTGCAATATTAATAGAAAAATGTTCTAAGAACAACTGTGCAAGTTGAGTGAAAGAGAATAAGGAATGCCATGGGATACTATTGTACCAGTCCAACCCGGGACCAAACAAAGACATGGGGAAAGTGCAAAGAAGTAGATCTGTGATCATGCACAATAAGACAACATGCGTGTTTAAATGTGAGGAGATGTTGTTGGGGATCTTCCTTGTTGTTGAACTTAGTAAACATGGGAAGTTTCCAATGAGGAGGGTAGGGTTTGATTGGAACTGATGGATGAATCAGTTCGTTATAGATTTGTTCATAGGATAAGTGTTCTTGGGTGCTATGGTAAGGGTTTCTAAACTGGCTAACCGATTCATTAAGGCGTGAATTGAATCACTCGAGGTGTTGTAAGGTTGAGATTGGATCGGCTGTGTGGTTTGAAAAGTAGTTTGATAAGGCAAATGATGTGTTTGTGGGTGTGTGGGTAGTTGGGTGAAGCGTCTGATAAGGTGGTTGATAAGTTTGTGGATAGGATGTTTGCGGAATGGTTTGATAAGATAGTTGATTAATTTGTGGATATGTATTGTTTGGGGAGCTACTTGGCAAGGACTAACATGTGTCATAGGTTGGGATTGTTTTATAGGTTGATGTTGAGCAATAGGGGCATGACGATATGCGGTGATATGTGTGTTAAGAGTTTGAGATGATTGGAGCATACGATGGGTAGGAATGTAAGTGTGAAGAGGTTGAGATGGTTGGGATAGCCTATTAATGGAATTGTCAAAATGGGATGTGGGTGGAATGCGATCCACCAATTTTGGAGATTGGGAGGATTGAGAGATTATAGGAGATTTTTGGAGTAAGAAGTCATATATGGGGTTAGGAGGAGATCCAAGTGTATCTAGAGGAATGGGAGATGGTGGTGCGATCGGTTTAGGAAGACTGACTTGACGAGGGATATGAGGGTTGGTGTCAAGGTGGGGACAATTTTGGATGACATGGTTCTCATGAGGTGAGACCATGGAGACTGGAGGTTGGGTGACTGACGACATGGTTTTGAGTTTAGAATCCTATTGGGTGAGATTGTTAGAAGAAGTAATATCATTGGATAGAGCAAATTGTTTGTTTGTCTCTATTTGAGAGAGAGCGACAATAGGTGTGAAATAGAGAAACATTTGTTTATGTATGTTGTTGACAAACAAATCAAGCAGAATATTTTTTATCATCATGTTTAATTTAGAGGATGTGAAGGTAAAACAGATAATGAAGGTACCTAAAGAAGTCTAAGGTTGGTTTCAGGATAGTTTTGGATTGGGAGATGTCTGAGACGGTTTCCTGTTGGGTGTTTAAGTCCCAATCAGTTAACCAGGTGAGAGGAATGTTTTGATGTGTTAATTATGTTTGTGCAGTCTCAGGCAGTGTGTGATAAGTGAAATGCAGAAGTTAGGCTATGTAAGCAAGTTGGATGAAGAAGGTTCATTTTATACCAAAATGAAATATGATATTCGATGTGGACAGTCACTCAGAAAAGGGAAAGTTTGATGCAAAAAAGAGAAAATAAAGAAAAATGAGGAATACCTAGAGAACGCATTTTTTCCTGGTTATCACAAACCCAAAACATAAAAAGTGCATCTGATGGTGATGTATTTTGAAAGCGCCAGTTAGTGGCTCGAAATGCCTGGGTATCCTAAAATGGCACCGTTTAGAGTTGCGGACGAGGCCAGTGAAAATAATGTTTTTTTTCGTTTTACAAAATTGTCTTTGACAACGTGATTTAATGGTTGCAAGGTTGTGGAGTTTACCTACAAAAGCAAATAAAACAATTAATTCATGCAGATGACAAAATAAGAAAAGTAATATAATGGTCCTAATGACCTTGTATATTGAAAAGAAACTTAATAACTATTCTAGTTAATTATATTATGAAAAATTTCTAAATAATTCATTTTTGGGCGAAAACAAAGGTAACCTACGTGTAATGACACAACTTAAGCCAATACTACTTAAACACCGATATTTGTAAAACATTAGCAAAATAAACTAGTCAATAACTGGATTTCTAAAAAACAAAAAAAAATTAATTAAGTTGCTAACTAAATTAATTTAATAAATAATATTCAATCGCTAACTAAATTAACTTAATAAGTTTAATAGATACCACGCTTAATAAGAATAACTATGCATGGGTGAATTCGTGAATGAAGGGAGCGGGAGAGCTTAGGAGCTGTGTGGTCGAGTTGGAAATCAGGGCGGAGAGAGATTAGACAGAGGGAAAGACATGGTTTGTGTGGGTGTGTGAGGTAAGGAGTTCAGGGCGAGACCTCAAGTAGTGTGAGGAGAGCTTTGAGAGCTCGAGGGGAACCTGAATAAAGGCAATCTAAATGTGGCACAAACCACATATTTGCATTATCGGCTGACCACTAAAAAAAAGTGTCTCAACTTTAAACACCCACGTGTGTGGGACCAACAAATTGACTTCCACTTAAACAAGCTTGAAAGGAACATTTGCACGTGGGTGAAGAAGGGGAGAGGATGACCAAAAGGTAGCTCGACTCAACAATGGTGGATGGAAAATCAATTCAAAGTCTGCTTTAGAAAGGTGTTGTGAGCACTGTTTGTGATGGTGTGGTAAAGAATCATAATCCAATCGCTGTAAAGAGACTTTACAACAACTACCCACAGAGCTTGCGTGAATTTGAAACCGGCTGGTCATACATGGACATGACTCGATGGCATAATGAGAATCAAAGAAACTCTAAACGAGAAATACATAATTGGCTATGGTATTATGAGCTCTGCGATTACTGCCTTGAAAGAATTATAGACCGAATGCTATAGAGAAACTATACAATCACTATCCACAGAGTTTAGCGTGGAGTGGAGACTGAACCGGGAACCGTTGGACGCATCAAGCGTCAAAATCTTGTGGTGTGTGTTCGTAATTAGTCAGCAAATCGTTTCACAGAAATTAGATAGTCACTATGCACAAACCTTGCGTGACATGTAAATCAAAGACATCATAATTTAATTTGAATGATGTATCTAATTAAATTCGACCAAGAATTGTGATTTTTACTAGGTTGCAGTTGAGACGTAGACAAAGAGGATGTCTGTGAGTGATGAGAGCTCAGGTAAGCTATAGCCGTGGCCTTAGAGACTGGAATGGAGAGGTTGGCAGGTGAGCAAAATGTTATGTGGCATGCCAAAGTGCACAGGGATTATAAATGAAGGACGGTAGGGACAGTAAGATGGTAGGAACCACCGATATGATCTGATGCACAGAGATTTACAAAATCACAATCTCCCTCGACACCTTTGCGTCCACCATGGAACGAATCCGCAGAACTGTCAATCAAACTTAGCATAATCAGTATACCACAGCTCCCATATATATACCATAAGGATGTATAGATGTGTTTACATGTAGAGTTTTGATGTAATAATGCAAAGTATGCACCTGATAGAAGGTAACGTCTATTTTTCTCAGGCGGTCAACTTATGACACGCAAAAGACTATTAACCTGTAAATTTGGGGGCGAGAGATGAGTTGAAGAGAAGCGGGATTAGGCCTGTGAGGAGGGAGTCACTGTATTGAGCAGAGAGGGGAAGGATGGGACTTGGAGCAGAGCTTAGCCATGTACGAGGTGGGTAGAGATGGGGATAGCTTGGGGAGTAAGAAGATTTGTATCGAAGCTCAGGTAGGTGGGGATAGGGTGGAGTGAGATAGATGGTGGGTGAAGTCGGTGGGAGTGGCTGAGTGGAGTGGTGGGAATGAGTGGGTAGGAGGCGATGGGAGGGGGTCGAGTTGGTAGGCGGTAAGGATGGAATCAGCAAGCTCAGGAGGAAGGGAGTAATGAGAATGGAGTCAGAATGGAAGGGTAGATGGAGTCAGTGGTGTTGGGAGATCGGTGGCTGAGGAGTTGAGAGAGGATGGGACGGAGCGCAGAATGGAAGGGCTGTAGGTCTGAGAGGAGAGAATGGGATGTTGATTCAAGAGTTGTATGAGGATGGGGGAGCTCGGGTAAGGGAGTGGTGGGGAGCTGGGAGTGTAGGTAGGCAGGGAGTTAGTGAGGTCGAGTAGATGAGGATGGAGTTGAGGGAAAAACTGGGAGGAAGGTGAGAGGTAGACGAGGATGAGAAGGGAAGAGAAGGATGGGAGTTGTAGAAGTAGCATAGGTGAACTGGGTGTGATAAGTAGGTGGATAATTAGGATTCTGTATTAAGTTTTTTTTTTTTAAAGTGAGGTAATCAATTACATTCATTGGGATAATTTTATATATTATTATTAATTAATTGTTTTATAGCAACAAGATATAAAACTAATTGAACAATTATAAACTACCAAATAAAAAATAAGTATAGATTCTAAACTAACAAAACTTACGTACCTAAGATGAAATGGAGAAAGACGATAAAAGTGTATGTAACATGCCAAACAACAAAGATACTACTAAATCCTGTGAATAGGTAAACACAAGTCAGAAAAATGAACGATGCATAATATATATGAATTGACAGGTTACAACTAGGTGAAGCCAAAAAAAATAAGGTTAATTTCCAGATTCATGTTCCCCATGCGGGTGGATTTCAACAGAAAACAAGTAGAGCACATACCTCCTGGTGATTTCGAGTGACCGTACTGACCTTAAATTGACAAATACTAAGTTATTACAAATAAGTAAGTTAGAAAAGATGAGTAAAATAACAAACAAAACGACTAGATCTAGGATCTGGTCCCACCGGGTGTGCCAAAATGTTGTACAGGAAACTTCGTTCTCAAGCGGGGTGAAGGCCGATACTGGGAGCCACCAGCAACTTCGAATGATGGAGGGCTTAGGACCTCAGATGTAGATGTGGATCTACGGGCGCAAAGAAGATAGATGTATGATATAAAGAAGCTAGATCTGCAAAACTGAAACAGATAAGATTAGATCACAATATGCGGGGTTTACCAGGATAGTGCCGGTTCCAAGAGGATTTTAACTCCCTTGGAGGATGTCAACCCCCGTGTCAGAAAAGATAATAATAGATCATGAACAATATTAATGGAATATAAAATGACAAGTAACTAAAATGACGAGAGAACTTCACTTGTACTCTGCTATGGAGATGAATCGGGCATCAAAATGGCAAGATAATGAACCATGGTAAAGATTTCTCCCTCAAACTTGAAGAACTTGAATAAGCTCTTTCTTCTCCTCTCTAGGCCTAGGTCTCTCTAGGTCTAGGTCTTGAAAAATATTCTCTTTGAAAAATATGTTGGTCAGGGTCCTTTAAAAAATATCTCCTCATGAAATATGGGGGAACAACCCATATTTATAGCTTGGATGTGAGGTTAGATCGAGGTTAACAATTAACCAGGGTTGAGTTGAGTAACCCGAGTTAAGAGATATGATATGATCACGTGGGGACCACGGCTTGAATTATTAGATGGAGTGGGGAGCATGATTGACATGGTAGGTGAGATGATAGATTCCATTTAGAAAGGGGTGTCGGATGGGTATATTAATACCCATGGATTAATAATTTGTGAGAGATGGGGGATAATGCCAAAAGTCAATTATTAAATGGGTTTATATGGAGCCCATTTAATAATTAATTAAACAAGGTGAGCAAATAGATGGGATTTCATTTAATTTAAGAAAAAGACAAGCGAGAATGGAAATTGCGTGAATGTGAGATGAGGAGGGGGTGCTATACCAAAAATAGGTTGGTAGATAGGAGTATAAATAATGAAGCAAACGTGTTTGTGAAAAAAATAAGGAAAGAAAAAAATAACCAAGATGGAAATGATACTAAGAAGGTGAAAGGAGAAACTAGTAAGAAACATTGGAGAAGAAAGTTGGGTGTGCAGGATTTTCTGATTTCACAGGGGCAAGGACCAATCTTAGAAGATTTGTCCAAGTGTCTTGTAAATATTACATATGGAAAACTTCTTGCTATGTCTTCTGAGAAGATGAAAGAGCCACGGAGTGGACTTTACGGTCGACGAAGGAAGGAGGTTGAGGTCCATGTATTGGAAGCAAAGGCGGATCCCTACGCTCCACAAGTTGAGGTATTATGTAACGAAATATCAATTCATGATGTCTTAGTAGATGGAGGTGCTGTAACTAATGTAATGACTAAGTCTGTAATGAATATGTTGGGTTTAAAATGTGATCGCCCCTCAAAACTTATGTTAAGGTCGTTAAATAAGGGAAAAACTAAACCATAAGGTGTTGTTTCAGACGTGGCAATATCTGTCATGGGTGTTGTATGTGTAGTAGACTTTCATGTAATGAAGAATGGTATTGTTGTGTACCTAATTTAGTTGGGAAGGCCATGGATAAGGAGAGTTCATGCAAGAAACTTCTGGAATGAAGAATTCATGACACTTGGACGTGGCAGAGAGAGAGTGTGAAGATAAATGTGATCCCTCAACATCATATGGTGGGACTTGTGGATTCAAGTGATGAAACTGATGAGTGGACATCCATTGATTACTCTAGTTCCAGTGAAGTGGACACAAAAAATGAAGAAAGTGATGTGGATGTGTTAATCATGGATATCCTTCCAATCACACAGACTCATGAACCCATAAAATTATCTGAAGAATAAATTAATGATTATCTCCAACAAATACAAATTGGTGATGTTGTCATAGAAACTGAGAAGGAATCCTACCTCTAACTCTTTAGAAGGTACATGCACTTATTCACTTTTGATTACAAAGAACTCCACCAAGTAAGTTGGGTAGAACATTTTATTGAGTTGGAAGATGGTGCTAAGCCAATAAAGCAAATGCCATATATAATGAATCCTAATTTTTCTAAGAATGTGAAAGAAGAAATAGATAGCTTGCTTGATGCAGGATTCATATTTTATGTGGAGGATTCAGAATGGATTTCTCCCATTGTGATCTCAATAAAAAATAATGTGAAGCTATACATTTTTTTTATTACAGGAAGCTCAACAAGGTAAAGAAGAAGGATCATTACCCTCTTCCATTCTCAGACCAGATCTTAGACGAATTAGCTAGCCAGGAGTGTTATCGTTTTGTAGATGGATATAGTGGGTACAACCAAGTTCATATAGTAAAGAAAGATCATCTCAAGACTACATTCACCACTCCTTGGGGAACGTTTGCTTATAGAGTTATGTCATTTGGGTTGTGTAATGCTCCAGCAACATTCCAGTGCCTAATGAATAGGTTGTTTCAACCCTACATTGGAAGCTTCATTAGAGTATTCTTGGATGATTTTTGCATCTACAGGAGAAAAATGGACCACCTGCACCAGATGGAGGCAACATTTAAAAGGTTAGATGAAGCACAATCCTCACCAAACCCTACAAAGTGTGTCTTTAGATGTTCTAAAGGTGTCTTGCTAGGACATTTTGTATCTAGATATGGTATTGATATTGATCCTAATAAAGTTTCAAAAATTAAGCAGTTACCATTCCCTATGAATAGAAGTAAGTTGAGATCATTTCTAGGCCATGTGGGTTACTATAGAAGGTTCGTCAAGAGTTTTTAAAAGATTTCACAACCATTAACCAAGTTCTTGAAGAAGGATGTTGCTTATGAGCTAGGAGAAAAGACACATGAAGCTTTTGCATAACTAAAGGAAACTTTGATGTCTTTACATGTTTTAAAGAATCCAAATTGGAGCAAGCAGTTCATTGTATATACTATACTTTAGGTACAGTGTTAAGGAGTATTCTGAGCTAAAATTATGAAAAGGGGAATGATCATCCAATTTACTTTAGGGTCAGACAAATGAGCAGTGCTGAGGTAAATTATATTGTAACTGAAAAAGAGGCTCTAGCTATCATTTTTGCTGTAAAGAAGTTTAGAAATTACTTGTTAGGGAAAACATTTATAGTTGTAACAGATGATTAGGCTCTAAAATATATTGTGAATAAGCCTAACCCATCAGGAAGGATAGCAAGTTGGATACTTTTACTACAAAAATTTGAATTTGATATTATAGATAGGCCATGATAGAAGCATGTCAATGCAGATGCACTCTTCCGAGCCTATGATGGTTTAGGCCCATCTTGTGATGATGATGATTTCCCATATGAAGAATTATTAGCCCTTGACACAATCCCTAGTGAATACATAGATATTTGGAATTATCTAAATGATTTTAAGTTTCTTGATGGTGTCAATGCAAAGACTAAGAGGAATATTACTCAAGTCAGTCACCCATATTCTATTTTGCATGGAGTATTATTTTGAATAGGGCCTGATTGATAGTACAAGAGGGAAGTTAGACGTGGTCAAGGAAAGAATCTAATCAAAGAGTTCCATAATGGTACATGTGGAGGACACTTCTCTAGACAACTTATAGTAAGAAGGATCCTAGATGTGGGTTATCACTGGCCAACTCTTTTTAGAGATTGTTATAATTATTGCAAGACGTGATATTTTTCAATCACATGGGAATCGTAAGACTTCATCAACTCCTTTATGTCATATTTTTCCACTTGGCCCCTTTGAAAAGTGGGGAATAGATATTGTAGGTCCACTTCCAACTACCCCACACCAAAATAAGTATATTGTGGTAGCCACTGACTATTTAACCAAGTGGGTTGAAGCTAGACCCTTGAAAACATCTTTAATGGATGAAGTGGTAAGGTTCATGTATGAACACATTGTCACAATATTTGGTTGTCCATTAGAGATTGTAATAGATCAAGGAAAACACTTTATTAATGAGGTGGTAGAAGCCTTAGTAAACAAGTTTTCTATTAAGCATAGGAATGCCACAACTTACAAGCCAAGCACAAATGGACAGGTAGAGTGAAGAAATTATGTATTGTGCCAAATCCTAGCAAAAGATGCAACTTTACAAATGCATAAGTGGGATAAAAGGATTCATCCACTATTGTGGGCATACAGGGCAACATCAAAGTTGGCAACATGGTACTCCCCATTTCAATTGGCTTATGGCATTGATCCAGTTCTTCCTATTGAATTTGATATTCCTACTATGATAGTTATGAAAAATGAAAGGATAGATAAAAATGATTCAGTAAAAGAAATAGTGGTACATTTTCATTTGTTAGAGGAAATGAGGGAAACATCAAAGGATACAAACTGTAAGAAGAAAATGAAAAAAAAGGAGTACTTTGATCAAAAGATAATCTGATCTCCATTTCAGGTGAATGACTTGGTTCTAGTATATGATTCCCGATACAAAAAGAAGAAACACATAAAACTTCTTTCTAAATGAATGGTACCCTACAAAATAGTAGTTGTGCATGAAAATGGAACATATCAATCGCAGGAATTGGATGGAACTCCAATTAGGAAATGGGTCAACCACGAAAAGTTAAAGATTTTTCAGGCACTAGATTTAGATCAGTCTACTCTGAGGATGGAGTAGAAGCTAGGGAGGGGGAAGATCTGAACACTATAATTTTCCTCTGTAATTTCTATTTCATTAATATATATATTATGAATAAGGTGTTGTTAGATATAGTTAGTAGTAGCGTCCACTAGAAGATAACGACACTGTCAGTACAGTGTCGCCAATATAGTACATTAATAGTCAAAGTACAATAGGAATGTTCTGGTAAAAAAAAATATTTGCCTTAAGTGGTCTCGGTAATGTTAAAATGTCAAAGTTAGGGTAAGTGGATAAGTAGGGTCTACATAATTTAGAATTAGAAATATTATATTTGTAATAATGAAAAGGAGCGATGTCATAAATATTTTGTATATTTAATTTGTATAATATCTATAAAGGTGGAACCCATGTGAGATGATAAGGTTTATCTTATCTTATAAGTTAAGACTACATGTAAATATAAGAGTTTAGGCATAGAATATGATTACTCGAAAGTGATTTCCTATCCTATCTAAGAGATAGGATGGATAAGCCTGAAATTTATATAAATAGAGAGGCCACCCCCTTCATTTATCATGGAATAAAGTTGTAATAATTATTATATGAATAAAGAAGTCATTGTGAAGGTGTGTTAAGGAAGCCACCAAAATGTGCAACTATGAAGTTTCTCCTAGAGTTACTATTGGAAGGCAAGTGGAGTTGGTAACACTTGGTGTAATTCATGGGTGAGATTGTACCATTATCATGTTAATAATATAATTTACATTTGTATTTCAAAACCATCATCATTCCTTTACATTATAGACTGTGGTATTCTTGTGTTATGTTTGTTACTGTGTTTCCAAATTAATACCACCAAACCAAAAGTTGTGCATTACTAAAATAATCATAACACGAGGAGTTCCTGGTGAAAAATTATCATAGTGCCAAATTGGTGTTGACAAATCCTTCTTGCACTATAGCTCAATATGTTTAGAATTGGTTTCCTAGTCTAGGATGCACGAGCTCACTAGGGGAGTCCCCGATATACCTTACGGTACGTGGGGCCCAAATCTGTGTTTCAAGGATGTTGTCTAAAGCCTAGATTTTGGGATGTGAAAGCCCCTCACTTCACGTTGCTCTTAAAACAAGCAAGTTCTTAGCCAATAATGAAAAATATCCAAGAATTTATATACCCCGCTGGAACACGAGGTGTGTCTACGTGCGTGGAGATGAAGCCCACGGTCACGAGACCCCTGGGACTATGGTAAGTGAGTGGATATCACTTCGACGTCACATTGCCCCTATAAAAGAAAAAAGGGAAGGCTAGTTTATTTTTATCCTCAAGATTATCCTAGGATGCGAGAGGAGAGCATACACGGTTTCACCTTCGGGATGAAAAATGAAACATGCAAAAGATGAAATATGCAAGATATGAATATTTTTTTATTTTTTATTTTTTAATATTTTTAAATGACATAAATATGATTAAAAAAATGCAAAAGGGGTCTTCAAGAGGAGGCCCTGCAAAAAAAGTGGTTTAGTAGTTTGGAAAATAACTCCAATTCTTAGACAAATGTGCTACAACACAAAGAGGATAGTAGTTTTGGATAAAAACAAAATTTAGTAAGCCAAAAATGATGGTTTTTTCTTTGATTAAGATAGATAACCTGCAAAAAATATTGTTAGATTCTAGAAAATGCTACAAAAAAGTAAAAATATGTAAATTTATGCTTAATAATAAGATGAAAAATGCTCTTTGGAATAAACGCGCTACTATAGCAGTCAAACGTGTTGAAACAGGGTCTAAACGTATTGAAGTACAAAACCTACAAATACAGATGTTAGTTTGCACAAAAGCACTATTTTAAGATTTAAATGCGTTGTTTCAGTATATGTGTTGATTGCATAACATTTTAAAAATTGTTTTATTGAAAAGGAGAGCTTGCAAATGTAGCAAGTGGGAACAAAACAAAATCCTACAAATATAAAAACAACCGCACCTATCTGACAATAAGTACAAATTTGGAAGAACACATTCGGCATATGAACTCTTTCCCCAAATGCCTCAAAGAAATTTGATTGTATGCAATGTAGAATATGCACAAGGGGGTTACAGAAAGGCCTGGTTTTTTTTTAAGAAAATGGGAGTAGACATATACAGGCCAAATTTCACAACTTGTAGTCAAAAAATCACGCACTTATTACTATAATTATACTGTCAAGTATGTTGTTTTATATATGGATCCTGTGACCCATTCCATAGTCCTGTCGTCAGTTATTCAAGTACAGTTCTGGTCAAAATCTCTTAAGGGGTCTTACGTGTCATCTCTAAAGTTTCGAATAGGGCATGAAATTGAGGGATTGGGGTGCGTATTTGGGTAACCCCGGTCCTTATTTTTAGACTCCCTAGTCTCGAACTTGCACTTGGTTCTAATTGTCCCAGAGTTTCGAAAGTCGGTCTTTATAATTTTCCCGATCGGCCGAAATCCTCTAGGTACTAGTTGTTTCATGTTCGGGTCATTAGTGTCAAAATTTTGAGCCAAGAAATACCTATATCAAACATACATGTAAGTTATATGGGCGGGACTATTCTATCAAAGGCCGATAGCTATTCTACTAAGGCAAGGGACAACATTTCGGCATCTACTCGTGCATCCCACTGTCCCAGAGGAAATTATGAAAGTCTATTCCATATTCCATCCGACCATCTCCCGAATTCTATCTAATTATCGCCCGCCATCGCTGCACTGATTGATGTTAGGGGCACCCTAAGCACATTATTGCACACACAATCACATAAAACTACATGGGGTATGAGATGTAGTGCATCGCTTAGTTGTAACTCCACCATTATCGGCCACTAAGGATAATCTGACCTATTCGATACCGCATCTTTTCGCGGGTTTTCGATTCCAAATGTCCCATGCGGGATTTATAGGTGCATTCTTCATCACAAGTTTATGACCGTCATCAGCCGAAGCCGCGTGTGATACTCATGTCGATAAATATCGAGATATGTCCCAAAAGAACCTAGTGACCCTCGTTAGACTTAGGTTCTTAGTCCCGTTATACCCGACTAGGGATGCTTATTCAAATGTAGACCAGGGTGCGTATTAAGTGCGCATTTATGACCTTTCTACTCTCCTACACGCCTATAGTAACTGTTAGCATTCTACCCCTGCTGGAACATTATGCGGTGTGTTGTCCATACTATCTATTCCATCAGTTAATCACCTAGTGCAGTTTGAAGATCATTGCGCATGTAAGTCCCATCCCTCTAGGTTAATAACTTTTCCGAGTCATAGTTTGCACTTATATAATCCTCAGCTACTATCAATATAAAAATCAAGTTTCAGGGATTTAGGATTTCAAATTTCTCCACTTGAGTTATTTCATTTCTATACTTATTTAGGATTAGCTTAAAATCGTCATATTGATTTCAGTTAATCTTTTTAGAGCAACCCGAAACTTTAGGATGTAATTTTTCCCTAGGATCCACTGGCGCAGACCCTGAATGGCGAAAGATAGTTCCTCGCCTTTGCTAGAGCCCATCATGTCTCACTCTCGGCATGCAATCCCATTTGCTGATACAGTGTTGTTCATCGCTGAGATCACATCGACTCTGATTCGAGTGAATTAACACTATGCCCACAGGGATATTTAATAACTCAAGATAGATGCTGCCACAATATAGCACCTGCTAGTTTTGAAGGATTCTCTGGAGATGGCATTATGCCATTCTTGTTTCTCAAGATCTGATAGCACAGTCACTCGTTATACACCTTGTTAGAGACAAATTGAAGGCTACGTGTGGCGAACCTTCTAATGTTTCTAAGGAAATCCTAGGATGGGATTCTCTTATCTGATTACATGACATCTGTACTCGAGCAGATCACTCACATGTACATAATTATTCTTCACCTAATCCAACCATAGATCTATGCTCAAGATTATCCTAGTTCTCATGATGCATCACATGCTACATAAACATACACTCTCACATTATGTTGATGATGCCTGCTGATACTACGCTAATGGTCTGCGAGGGATTTCTGAATCATTAATCTGATGTAGACAAACATCAGCATGATAGTCATGATTCTTCTAGCTTTCCAATGTGCAGCAACTGAGTGAAGATTCTCCATGACTCCATCATCTCCTTCAAAGGTCGCATCTACTCTGGCAGCGTCACGAGTCTATTTCATCTCCTGGCTTCTTCTTACAATTGTTACGCTCACATAGATGATCACATCTATATCCTCTATCTGCCATCCATTAGTACATTTTTTTTACCATCTATTAGTGCATCTCCCAAGGGTACTAGTGTATGCTTTCACCTTCGTACGTATTCAGGGCTGCTCGATGGTGATAGTGCCTACTAGATTCTTCTGGATGATACCATGTGCTACATCCTCTATCATTTATTTGACACATCCTATTAGTGTGCTTATTTCATACAATTCAGAAAATCCCCCTCATATCTAGGCTTGAAATCTTCGATGATCACACATAATGCAGCAAATTACAATGTACTGCAATGACACCATTGCCATCTGATTGTCAGTATCCAGGCAGTAAGACATTCTATCTGCTCATGCACCTGTAGTAGGACTAGTTAAAATATAAATTTTGCACTTTCACATCACTTTGGGAAAGTTGAGCACTATGTAAAACTTCACTAGATAACAACTCACGAACATAGAAAGATCCCTGGTCCCTAAAAATATCCATTTCTTCAAGCTCAAGACATTGCTTCAACTTGAAGGATTTCATCATGCCTACCTTTACATGCTTCGATGGTACTAGTGATCATCAGGGCACATCTCAGAACACTACTGGGCTGAAGCTATGCACCCATGATTCTAATGATAGGTTACTACTTAAGTCCTTGTAGACATAGTTGCATCCCTACAATTGATGCATTGAAACTCAGCTTATACACACATCTTCCCGTTTGGACTCCAGGATGACGATTCTGATCTATACTCATATGAGTATGGAATATGCCTTTTTATGCACGCTTCATTATGGAGGACAGTGGATTGGAACTAGGAAGGATACATACGATCATGGCTGACATACTTTACATCCAGGGTACTGGTCCGAACCTATTAAGGATTATATTTTGACAGGAAGGTTCGAGAACTACATGCATGCACTTAGGAGATTCCTCTTCCAACCTACTGATTTAGAAACACAATTCATATTTTGTGTATCGTTTACTCAGGTCAGAAACATCAGTGCAAACCCCACCTGCCTCATCACATATATGATACCTATGCAGTCATTCCATTCTCTTATGTTATCAAAGTCAAGTAGAATTAGAAGAAATATCTTCTTTAGCACCTTAAGATTGATCCTGTGGACATAGTTATCCTTCAAAGATAAGCATCTAGAAGTTCCTCCATTGGGACATCGGTGGATCATCCTATGTAGTCTCCACCTTCACCTAGTGAAGAAAGTGAAGTGCAAGCTCCTGCGGATGCTCCTGAACATCACAACAGATAAATATTTCTTCTCCTCCTCTATGATAGGCTCTATGCTTCTTCTACTGCTAAATATGTCAAAAATTTTGCAGGTTTAAGTGTTTTCTCTAGCGCCCCACTCGACAGTCGTGAAATTGAGAAAACAGCTGTGCAAGCCTTGGGTATCATGAGCTGTATGTATCTTCGGGCCTGTCGGACATTTTGCTGCTCCCGCGTGTCCTCAAGTTCCGAAGTGCGGTCTATTCCTTTTGATGACGGCCGAAATCCCCGAAGTTGTTCCATTTTCGGAGCCCGTCAGGAGCCAAATTTTCGATCCCAACTGTCCCAAGTTCAAAATTGGGCACTACTCCTTCCCGATCGGCAAGAAATCCAAAGTCACCTGCAGTACTAGTCGCTCTTTCATGTTCCAAGTGTCAGCAAACTTTTCGTGCGAAATTGTTCTATTTTCGCCTACAGTAGACAAATCAGCCCGAGACTTGCTGGCGTCTGACTTCGGAACTTTCAAGAATCCCAAATGTCCCGAGTCAAAAAGTGCAAGTTGAGATTCCACAACCGGCTAGGAAACAGTCACGAACCGGGTCACTTCGCTCTTTAGAGAAAGGGCAGCAAACTGTCCCACAGTTGGAGGAACGGGCCCAGATGTCTCACAGGTTTTAGCCAAAACACCCGAACCGCGTACTTCGCGACAAAGTTTTCGTCCCAAATGTCCCAAAATGACTATTCTGTGCGTCTTCTCCTGTAGTTTTGAGCCGAATCGGCTGAAGCCGCAGTGTTTTCAAAGACATTCGCATCTCATTCATGTCCCAAGGCAGAACCATGGATGCCATGGTAGATACTTATGTTTATTCCCGGATCTGACCTGAATCGATGCTGTTTTTTCAAACTCCATGGAATAAGTGAATGAATGTAATGCAACATTGATCACCCTTGTCCTCTACTCAACGGGATCATGGATAATGAGCTCAAGCCACTCTGGAGTAATTCTTACATTGTAGAGCATGCTACCCTATGGGACAGACACCCTTACAACCTAATTACCTGCGCATGTATCCCTTTTCTGATGACGCAAAGGATAATCCTCCTCAAAATTAGGTTGCTGGCTCTGATTACAGCATCAATATGGAAGATCGAAATCCTGGAGGAAGATTTGGGAGAACTAAAGAACAGCTGGCAGAAGGGAGAAGCCTTTCAAGATGCTGGTTGTCTCAGCTCTCAAGGATATTCACTGTCATCTTCAGGATGAAAATTCTGGTGTTTCCCTTTCCTTGCAAGAAATCAAAGCTCAATCCAGAGCTTATGTCAAGGATAATCTATTCAAGGAAAGTTCAATCTCCAAGGAGAAAATGAAGGAAATTTTCTCTCTTCAATCTGCCGTTGGAGAAGCAAACAAAGATTATCATACTCATGTCGAGTTTGATAAAGAGATGGAGAAATGTCTTGGATTTTGGACTCAGTCTACGGCCAACACGTCAGTCCCTCGTGGCAGAGACATAGCTAAGGCGTTGAGAGAGATTCAGGCAGCGGATTCTCAAGTCGGTGGGTCCCTCTCAGTGACTGGCCACCTGTCTTCTTCTCCTTGTTCTTCTCTTCTTCTTCCCTAATTCTTTTTCTCGTTTTTCTTTGTAAGAAGTTAAGGTATTGCGATTGGCGGTCCTTAACTGTTCTTTAGTTAAAAGAAGCGGTTACGAAGAGTAACTGATTTGTAAGCTATATAATGGCCTTCTTTACGCCATTCAGAAGGGGGAAGAACAGGGCATATTTTCTGAAAAGTGTAAATAGATTATAAAGAAATCAATACAGAAGGACTTTTCCATTCATTTGTCTATCTGATCTCTGTTATTCCTAAGCTTTCATTTATTTTCTTTGTGAAGCTCATTTGTCTCAAATTCGTTAGTCTTACCGATTGCATACTCTTCAACTTTGCAAGCACTGGTGATCTTGTATAACCAAGAAGAAACTTTGTTTCCTTGATTAATGAATCTGTGTTATGCTAAGAAACTTTGTGTTCCAAGCAGATGTTATTTACAGAACTTTGTGTCTTTAAATTCCATCTTATTTATCTGATACAAATGATCTTGTTTCAATTCACTGTGACTTTCGCATACATAAAGAATTACTCTAATATCTATAATTCTGCATGTTGCCTTTATGCTCTTTCCCGTACTCTCATTTCCTCAATCCTTTTTGTAATTGATGATCTTTATAGAAAACACTTTCGTGATATCCAAGTTTAACCAACAAATCATGTCTTGTACATTTGTAAATAGGTTTGTTTCTGAATAAGGGAACCTCTCCCATTAAAGAGGAGGGACTTCTTGTCCCTTGACTATTGCTCTTCGTAAAGTCCTATCTGACGGCCAACAGCACTGAAACTAATATACACACCACAGGAGAGTACAAACATGTAGATATTGTTCCTGCACGCACAGAGTAAAAAAACAAGCAAACAAATGCGTTGCTTTATGATATATGCGTTGAGATAGGTGATGTATGTGTTGAAACATAAGAATAGCTTGAAAATTCAAAATTTAAGGGTTTAAATCACAATGAAAATTTCTAAAATTTGGACAGTTTGGTGTTTAGGTAATAATAAATAAGAAATTTAAAAAATTTAGGGGGTTAAGCCCCACGGTGGGTGCCGAAAATGTACACAAAATAATGGTGTTAGTTTGTAAACTAGGAAATAAATTGATTTAAATCCTAAAATAACACTATTATTTGCTACATCATATCAAGCAAGGATGGAAAGAGGGATAATTATACCTGCACTTACCATCTAGCATGTAATTATCCTTCCTTGATGGTGGATTTGCTTGTGGATTGGAAGATTTCTTCAAATTTGAATGTGGGAAGACTTGGACAACACCTCCCCTTTGATAGATTGATTCTTAGATGCTTGGATGAAGTCTATTAATGGCTTGATTGAAGCTTAAAGGATAAAGATGGATGATTGATGATCAAAAGATGAAATAGCAGGATGATGGCTTCAGAAAAACTCTTCTTGCTCTCATGGAGGATGAGAGTGCAAATTTATATTTTGTGAGTGGAAAATTGGAGGGTGAGGATTAACCCATGTTGGATTGAATCCAAAGGCTACAACTTTATGAGAGGATCCGATTTGTGTAGAGATTTGTAGAGAATTCTAGATTCAAAAATTCAAATGGGAGAGGGAAATAATAGTTAGAATATTAGAGAGGGTTCTAGAAATAGAACCCTCTAGATTTAGAGATGTATTTGGATGTGCACATGATTGTTTTAGATTAAATGATGTGATTAGGATAATTAATGACGAGTGATTACATGGAATAGCTAGTGGTAAGTGTAGGCAGACTCTAGATATTGACAAGTTGTAGGCCTTTTTCGTGATTTTAACTATATAATACAATTGAAAAAATATTAGAAACCATAGACAATGACAAGCTAAAATTTTAAAAAACCGTAATTTTAAAATTTGTTTAAATAAAAATATAATATATATATGAACATAATATAGAAATATCTATAATTTTTGTTGGAATTTATGGCCACCTGAAAGAGCTAAACTATCACAAAATTTCCTTTTGAAAGGTAGGGGTGACTGTCAAACTCCAGGCCTAGATGCATGTGTCAGACTAGGGTAGGTGAGGCATAGGAATACTAAATTCCTATAAATGTTAAATGGGATTTAGATAGGATATGATGTGTTATTAGATGAATAATGGGATTATTAATAATGTAGGGGACTTTATGGGATTTGTAACGTGATGAAGTATATAATGAATAATAATAATAATAATAATGACAAATGGGTAAATGGATTAAAATTGATTGGTAGCGGATAAATGGTGATGGGGCTAAAATGTGGGACATGATTAATGTTAATTAGTCATGTAGACATTTTAGGTGTCTTCAGAAAGAACTCTTCCCTCAATAACATGCAAAATGAATGCAATGAATGATGTAGATAAACAACTGGAAGCATTGATAGAACATATGAAGGGGAAAATTGATTATTTAACTTTTGTAGAGGTCCCTGATATTGTTGATAATGCGCCAGTTCGAGTAAGCAAAGAGTTGGAAGGGTGGAAAGAGCTGGAGAAAAATTTGGTTAAGGAGTTTCCATGTGTCCTCTCTGCTCATGCGGATTTATTCTATGATTCTTTGGGGCAAGCCTATCATTATTTATTCTTTCATTCTTGCAAAAGGTTCTACAATTTTTTTGCGCAACATCTTTTGGTATTGCTGAGGAAGGACAACATACCTAATGTCAGGCAATGTTGGATGGGAAATTAACCAAGTACTAAAGAAGACTAGAGCGCACACACATAAGAAAGAAAGGAGTGTGCATACAGTATAAACAAAGATTGTGCGCGAGACTATGCATCTTAACCAAGTACTTGGCCATTTTCTGGAGGTGGTCTAAAAATAGGAAAAGAAAATGAAGTGCCACTCAAATAGGAGATAAGGGCATGAAGACTTTGCGGCCACACAAGGTCTATTTTGGGAAAAGGAACTTACAATTTGAACACATGCATGGAAGCTAATAGTAAGATTAAGGTGAAGCCTAGCTTTAGGATTAGTTTATTATTATCCCTTGTGTAAAAGTATGCATGATGTCTATTTTGAGCATGCAATGTATTCTGAGATGCATGGGTGGTGAAGGGAAAGTCCCCACCACTATATATCGTAGTTGATCTACATAGTTTTTAGAGACCATGTATTATAATTGTGATGTAATAGAGTTATGTTGCTTCGATCTTCTAGCGCACATGACTCTCTGGTGACTATTGCGATGTATTTAGCTTCTGTAATGTAATATTTTGAGTATTAATGGATTATTGTGGTTAGATTAAGATAATTTATGTATCTAAGCATGGTGAATGTATGGTAAATTTGATCTTAGTACTGATTTTATCTATTATGTTTCCTTATTACATGTGTTTACATATGATGTTTGTAATGAACTACTCTTGAGTACATAATCTAGTAAAGGTAAACATGAACATGTATGCTAACATCTTCTCAAGATTCATAGAGGAGGGACTTGGTAGCTTCGCACACTTTGCGTGAGTGTTTAGATATATCTTGATAAAGTGCCAACACACCTAGGTAATTGAGTGGAAATAAAAGACTACAATGAAATTGAGCAGTAACACCGTCGTTCTCAAATGCATACCATTTTGATTATATAGTTGATCTATTGGAACAAATGAATGAAAAATCTAAAACTGTCCTAAATCTGATTTTAGTTACTCTACATTTGATCTTATGAGAATTTGCAGTTGATCTTTGCAACCTTGAAACTCTTCAAATCTCAAAAAAAATGAACATATCTTCTTCGGAGTCCTTCATAAAGCATTGTGTAACAAAACCATGCCATCCAAAGCAATAAAACACATGTGTGAAACACTTAGGGAATTTGAAACCTATTCTACCAGCAAGACAATGTGTTGAAAACACTTAGAGGAATTGAAAACTAATATACTATGTATAAGGGAGGATCTTCCTTCAATAATAATGCTTGAGGTAGATCCCATTGACCGGGATCTGCAATTCTTCTCCATCCAATCTTGACAACTAGAAAGCATTGTTTGACTTGCATCCTGAGATCATGTAGGGGGCACTCCATATTACATCAAAAAAACTTTGAGTGCCTGCCCATTTTTCCCTATCTGCATCCCATTTTAGGACTAAGTCTCCCTCTTCGAAGATCCTAGCTTTTTCCTTCTTGTCAAAACTCATCTTGATCTGAGCTTGATCCTTTTCCATTGTTTGCACTACTTGGTTTCTCAGCTCTTCTAGCTCCACGAGTTCTACATATCTAGCTTCCATGGCCTGAAACTCAAACAATTCCAACTATTTGATGAGCTCCAAGGCTGGTAATTCAAGAGATATTGGCAGCCTTGCTTCTTTTCCATAAACCAATTTGTAAGGAGAGCTACCAGTTGATCTTTTGGGTGTAATTCTATCAGCCCACAAGGATGATTTCAACTTTGTGTGCCAAGTCCTCTGGTTTTCATCTAAAGTTCTCCTTATGATCCTCAAAAGGTTCTTGTTTGTGGACTCAACTTGACCATTACCCTAGGGGTAATAGTTTGAAGATGTGCTCAAGTATATTCCATTCCTAATAGCCCAATCAGATATCTTTGTGCTAAGGAATGCTAATGCATTGTTAGAAATGATTGTGGATGGAATGCCAAACCTAGTCACAATGCCCTTGTAGAATTCCATAATGTTAGTCTCATTAGCTTCCTTTAATGCAACTACCTTCGTTCACTTAGTGAAATAGTCTGTGGCTTTGATGATCCACTTATGACCGCAAGCTTGAATGTGGTTGATCAATCCAATGAAGTCCAATCCCCATTGCATGAATGATTGATCTACTGAGATGGGATGGAGTCAGAGGGATTGATAACCTTTCTTTTTCTGTAAAGAATGCACATTTATTACATTTATTGACCCATGAATAATCAGTCATTGAAGAGGTTAGGCCAATAATATCCAACCTTTCATGATCCTGAGAGTTGTTACCCTTGAAGCAAAGTGACCTCCTGCTTCTCCATCATGAAACTCATGCAAAACTTTCTCTATTTGATCTATTTTGATACACCTTAGGAGAACGCCATTCATATATTTCTTAAATAGAATGCCATTAATAAGCACATATGGAATGGATTGAAGTTTGAAATACCTTATTTTAGTTTTACTTAATCCTTGAGGGTATTTTCATGTTTGAAGAAAGTGCATTACATCTTGAGTCCAACAATGAATAAGTAAAGGCATCAACTGATTGTTCTTGGTTATCTTGAAGCACTAGGGATGGATTCTTCATCAACATTTTGTCCTGAAAATAATTTCTCACAAAGTCCCTTTCCCTCTAACTAGCTTTAGTCACCTTGATGTAAATGTCATACTCCATCACCTTGGTTATCCAGCCAACTCTTTTCTCATTCATAGTCCTTAGTTCAAAAGAAATTCTTTCACACCAGCATGTGAAACTAGCAGATGGATCTTGTTGTTGAACACCAAATGTATGAATTTCTTCAAGCTTGTTATGACAACAAGGATATGTTTCTCAATAATAAATGAGTGTCTCACCTCATAATCCTCAAGATTTTGGCTTAAAAATGCAAAAAATTGCTCTAAAAATTCTTCATTCAATTGCACCAGTATGGCTTGATATTGTTTCTGTGACCTCCAAAAAAATACAAGGTGAAATATCCTTTGAGAAATGTGGGTTAAAGAGAGTTGGGGCCTATGAAATTTCTTTCTTTATGGCTTCAAAGCTATCTTTCCTTCAATTGTCCATTTGAAATCCATGCTCTTTTTCAACATCAGTGTCAATGGTTTGACAAGATTGACAAAATTTGGAACAAACCTTCTGACAAAGTTGATTCTTCCTAAGAAACTTTGGAGTGCCTTCTTATGACTAGGCAATGGCAAATGCAAGGATGACACTAACTCTTTCTAGATCAATGCTTAACCCTTCTTTACAAACAATTTGGCCAAGGAGTTTACCTTCATGAGCTAGGAAGATGCATTTCTTAGGATTGAGAGAAACTCCAAACTACCTTTACATTTCAAATACTTTCTTAAGATGAAGAAGATGATCAGTTGCATTCCTTGGAGAACACTGTGATGTCATTGAGGTATATGAGAACTATCTTGTTGATCAACCCTTGGAATGCCATGTCCATGGCTCTTTGGAATGTTACTCCAACATTAAATAGACCAAATGACATTTTCCTGTACGCATAGGGTCCCCATTCTACAGTAAAATTTGTCTTGAATTGATCTTCCTCCTTTACCATGATCTGATTGTACCTTTAATATCCATCTAGGAGAGAAAACTTTTTGGAACCTGCTACCATTTGTAAAATTTGTTCCATTGAAGGTAACGGGTAATGATCCTTCAAAGATGCCTTGTTTAAATCTCTGAAATCAACACACAGCCTAATTTCTCCATTCCTTTTCCACATTGGAACAAGATTGGCAACCCAAGATGAATACTTGATAGAAAAAATTATGCTTGCTTCAATTAACTTGTTCAGTTCTTTCTTCATCAAAGGCTCAATGTGCGGATTGACAGGTCTCTATTTTTATCTGACAGGCTTGGCCGTATGGATCCAACTCAATGGTATGCTCAACTAAACTAGAATCAAAACCTCTAAGGTCTTAATATATCCATTCAAAAACATCAACAAATTCATGAAAAAGTTCTACAAAATCATCTTTCTCTTGTGAAGTGTTTACCTTTCTAATCTACGGAAATTTACCTTAACCAACTAAGATGGGCTCTGAATCTTCACCTTTGACCGTTATGTTTTATTTTTCTTTTTCTGAACTGATCATTGGGGTTGAAAATGGATTCCAAGGTCACTAGGGCCTTGGGCAACTTATTTGATTTGAGTTGAATACCACTTGGTCTCCATATTGCTTCTCTAGCTTATCCTGGTTTCTTGAGGAAAACTCAGCCTCTTCTTGGATAAAGTTGACAATTTTCTTATCATTTTTAAATACTTTCCAATTTGTGACATTGTCTGGTATAACATGTCTTACTATCACCTTGATGTGTGGTTGCACTTTGTCCCTCTTTGATGTTCCAAACAACATCAAATCTTGCTCCAAATGCAACAAGTCTATCAACAATTTCATTTTCTCTTCTTGGAATGGCCTGGATGTTAAAAGATTCAAAATCTTCCAAAATATCCCACACTCTTTGTTTATAGGCCTTTATCATGTCATTCTTGGTTGCATTTGATCCTCTACTTGGTTCACAATCAGCTCACTATCTTCTGAAGGTCTGCAAATTCTATGATGATTCCTCTTTCTATGCCCATTGACTAATCCATGGATAAGGGATTCATATCTTTGTTGTGTTATTGGAAGTAGCTGAATTTTGGAACTTGAAAGATGAGTAATAATGTTATACCTTGGTAGGGGACACAAGTACTACACCTCCTCCAAAACCTTATCTACTTCTTGATCCATCAAAAGGAACATTTTCCAAATACCATTAAGGAGTTTCTTCATTAGTTGGCTTGATGGCACTAGGCAAGGGGTGAATTTTCCTCATGCATCCAGTAAATACCTAGGCCTACCTCTTCAATTTTCTGATATGGATCAAAACCTTCATAGCACGTCCATTTTCCCCACTCATCAAGTAGTCAAGTCTAGGAATGCCTTCAATCTGAGTATCTAGTCTCTTGAGTATAGCCTTGGACAATCCTTCTTGATCAAAGATGTTACAATTGACATTGATGTAGGATAGGCACACAAGGTTCCATATGGCATGTAGCAGTTGGTTTAGATTTGATAGTGGCCTTAGTGCCATACCTGGTTCTGAAGAGCATGTGAGAACAATCTGCTGATAAGTATCCTCCAATTTTGGTAGTGAAATCCTTGGATAGACATAGGGCAAAGAGCAGAGGTAGATAAATTATGAATACATCTCGAGGAACATAAACATTAGAACATACATGTAGTGTGAGGCTTAAACCTTTGATAACTCTAACACTTTCCCCATTGATGCGTTGTTCCATCGATCCAATTGTACCACATCTTTTAGAAAGAGATTCATACTTGAGGCCTAACTGGTCTGTAATTTGCATTTTCGGCATCATTGAACTGCTCGCCCCAGAGTCAATCATGAAATTATGCACAAAATTATTCCCTATGATAAAGGATATAACCAATGGTGGAGGTTTCATGTTTCTTCTTGGTTGATACTCCTTTTGTTGCATTGAATTAATAAGAACCATTTCCTACTCCTTGAATGATTCACTTGGAATATACAAGTTAGCCATGGCTACCTACAAGAGATATCTTTGTCATGTGATGGCCAATGACTCCCACATAGATATGCTCAGGTTGGTTTTTTTCATTTGGTCAAGGATGTTGAAAGGAGTTGGATTATCCTTCTATTATACTTTACTTATAACAACCTTTTCCTACACTTGAGATGATATAGAAGGTACCCTAGGCTGATTTTGCACATTTGGAACTATGTTTGAACCGTTGCACCTCCTTGGAGTGTCAAAGAAGGTTGAGAAGGAACTACATTTGTTGATTGTCCCTCTTCCATAGCTCTTTTCCTAGATCTAGTGTTTGCAGCTACACCTTGAGGAAGAGTCTGATTTACTCCACAAAAGTCTCCCACTTTCCAATTCACAAGTGAAGTGTCACTTGGGGGTGTCGCTTGAGTAGACTTAATTTGCTGCTGATTTTCCTCTTCCATACATGTTTCTCAAGGGATAAATGTACTTTTCACCATCAAATCCTTGGTTCAAAATGTCATTGGGGTATTGTTTCTTGGTTATGTGGAAGATGATAAGGGACACACCACTCATAATCTTGCACAAGATTGTTTTGGACATGAACTAAAGCTTGAGATGAGTTAGCCACATTGGGATTGTACGGTTGAAATGGCCTAGCAGAGGGAAATTGATTTTGATTTTGAGGTGCAACTTGGGATGAAGGCTTTTTTGGTTAGTAAGGGGCCTTATTTGGTTGGTATGGAGGTTGATAAGGTCTGAAACTTTTGTGCTTGGAGCTTGCCTCTTAATGGATACCAACTCATTCCTAAAATTTTGCAATTGTTTCATCACTTCTTGTAACTCAGCATAAGGGGTACTTGAGGAAGTAGATAGCTTGGACAAGAGCTTTGATTTCTTTGGGTTGGGATACAATGCTAACTCAAGGTTTTGTTTAAAATAAGAGATTCTCAATCTTTGGGAAAATAGATGCATTTTTCAGGTCGAGAAGCAAGTTTCCCAACTTGAATAAGACTATTCTTAATTCTGATGTTAATATCATAAGAACTTGGTAATGTTCTACCCCCCATGGATTAAATCATGACTGAAATGTCACTATTTAAAGAATTTAGGTACACAAAGAAACACATTTTCCTTTACTTGTTCTTGCCATTAGTAGACAAATTTTCAATCAAACTTTTTTTTAAATCCATGCATTGTTTTTAAATATTCACTAATTACATATAGTCCCTAGGTAGTTCTATCTAAAATTGTCGGCTTCTCTACTAATAGACAATTATGTTTTGAATTTAATTGCAATTAAAAATGTGGACTGGTTGCATGGATAATGCGGAAAGTTGATGATATTTGTAATTTTATGAATTTATCCTTTACTTTCAATGAATGTAAAATATCATCCTTTTGAGGTGGCATTTGAAAGAAAAGTTCATATAAATTTTTGTTATGTTTCTCCAATGTTCCTTTGAGGTCTATTTTAAGAAACATGTTAAATTTTGAAAAGATTGATAATTAATGTAGTCAAATTAAGAACAACCAGATAAACTGCAATAAAATGAACTCCAAAAGAAAATAGATCTCCTTCTTCGTTATCAAATAATGAATTACAATGTTTCCTAAATAGGAAAATAACTCCCAACTCGAGTTGCCAAGTAAACTCTAGCTAACTCTGACTAAATCTACTCTAGGTGGCGGAAATTACTATTTTTAGCAGTTTACTAGAACCTGCTATTCTTAGTAAGTTCGCATGCTTATTCCTACGGGCACAGAAATTGCCACGCATCTTCTACATCCCTAAATTAGAGGAATTTCCAACTTTCTAACTCACAATGAAATTAATAGACTAAAATTAACTAATGCTCAAAAATAGGAAAAAACCAAACTATAACTTAAATCCTAATTTTCGGCCTCAAGATGGCGGATTCAGGGCCCGAAAATGTGTTGAAAACTTTCCCCAACTAGTAGGGCTGGTTGCCGCTGCATTCTTCTCATCAAAACACGTGGTTTCAAAAAAAAAATGGACTCAAACGGACACCCGGAGCTTCCTGCATATCCATCATACATATCCACCTATTTCACAACTATCCCAGCATTTTAGCCTAAACCCGGGCGCCCAGGCCTATACTGGGGTGCCCCAATCCATGTTCCACTTTCGAGCTTCTTTTGGGGGTCTTTCTAGCCATTTTTCATCCTTATATTTTTTCTAGTCAACTGTGTTGGGGTTAATTATGAAATTAGAGCAAAAGAACCCTATAAATATAAATTTATAAGACCATAATAAGGGTCTTAGTGTCACATACAACTATCACTCCATCTAGAGTTGCATTCATTACATCACTTGCATCCACATAGTGTCATGCATCAAAGCTAGGAGATCTACATCAACACACACAACATAGGTGGAGGGATTCTATTCTATTCCATAAACACATGTTATTACATTTTCTATAGTTATTATTGCTTTCAACTTCACAAAGTGTGACTGGCACAATAGCACCTAGGGCATGACAAGCACACACGCACCAAAAATACATTTAGGTCTGAAATGTAGTGCAATGCTTAGTGATAAGACCACTAGTTTGGCAGATAAGGCCAGTCTAACCCATTCATTTTGAATATTTTATTTATCTTAGGGTTTGATACTTCCTTCTTTCTTTTAGGCCATCATTTCATTATTCAACACATTCGGCGCAGCTCAACGAATCCAGTGCGACAAACATACAATATTTCAAGATACCTTGCAACCCTGTAAAATTCAGATTATGAACATTTATAGAGATTAGGGCACCTAATATGCAGACCAGGACGGCCCAATACCTTCCCAAGTACCTTAGTCAGCTCAAATCTTCCAAATTTGGCCTTCGTAGGACTTCTGAGTGGTCGTTCTTACTTCCAAATTTTATTATCAAACCTGCGACAACCTATGGTAGTATTCTCCAATCATCTAAGTCATTTCTCCTTCTTTACTTACATATTTTGGGTTCATTTCACTTAGTATAATTAATTTCAATTATCCCACACTACTTTAGTGTGTTTATACAGCATTTTAGTCCTCCTAATTAGATTAACTAGGGTTACTATTTCCCCATATTTAGTTAATTTTAGTTAATCATTTTGGTGAACCCTACCTCTTTGACGTTTAAGATTCTTATTCTTCTTCTATCATGGGTCAAGTATCTTTATCTGATTTGCTTAAGAGATACCCCACTTGTCAAATTGTTTTCCCAAAATCCCTAGACATCAAGTATTTTGATGACAATACATCACCACATGAATTAAGTTATGTACTTCATATTTTCTTTGTCAATCCTAGTCTTGATGAACTTATATCTAATCAACCAATGTTAGACTCGATTCAAACCTTACATACATTATTTCAAGATAAATCTCAAGCCTTGCATACATTATTTCAATATAAATTCACAGCCACTGAATCCACCATTACATCCTTTAGATCTGAAATTCAGCAGCTTAAGGATGCTTCTCAATCACATGTTTGTTCTCCTTCGCCATCTCATATTCCATCTATGTCTACTACCTATCATCTAGTTGAACCTCAAGACGTCCTGTCGACATTAAAAATTTCCTCCATAATTTCTATTTGATTATGTATGTATTAGGAATAAGATTTTGTTAAGTATGATTAGTAGTGGCGTCTGATAGAAGATAACAGCACCGTCAGTATGGTGCCGCCAATAAAGTAGAGTAGGGTAGTATTCAAAGTACAATAGGAATGTTCTGGTAAAAAGTAAATATTTGTCGGTAAGTGGTCTGGTAATATTAAAATGTCAAAGTTGGGGTAAGTAGAGAAGTAGGGTCTACATGATTAGGAATTAGAAATATTATATTTGTAATAAGGACAAAGAGTGATGTCATAAATATTTTGTGTATTTTATTTGTGGAAAAGACTAAAAAGGTGGAACCCATGTGAGATGATAAGGTTTATCTTATCTTAGAAGATAAGCCTACATGTAAAGGCAAGAGTTTAGGCATGGAATATGATTGGCCGGAAGAGATTTCCTATCCTATCTTAGAGATAGGGTGGATAAGCATGAATTCCTATAAATAAAGAGGTCACCTTCCCTCATTTAGCATAGAAGGAAGTAGTGAGAAATATTGTAAGAGTAAGTGTGTAAAAGAAGCCATCATTTTGAAGGCGTGTTAATGAAGCCATTAAGAGGTGAAATTGTGAAGTTTATCCCATAGTTATTGTTGGAAGGAAAGTGAAGTCTAGTAACACTTGAAGTACCTCATGGGTGAGATTGTAACAATGTCATGATGATATTATAATTTACACTGATATTTTAGATTTGTCATCATTCATTCTTATCACAGTCTATGGTATTCTTGTATTGTGTTTGTTATTGTGTTTCCATATTACATCCACCAAACTAAAAGCTGTGCATTAGTAAATAATCATAGCACGAGGAGTTCCTGGTAAAGAATTATCATAGTGTCGGATTGGTGATGACATTTTGGTTCCATTGCCGGGACCATTCCTCGTTGGTGGATTTTCTGGAGATATATTCCCACTTAGTCAGAAAACATTTGGAGGGTAACCTTGTTTTTACTGTGTATAGTGGTTACCATGGTAAAGTCACTTTTTACTATGAATAGTATTTACCGCAATAAAGTCACTTTTTACCGTGAATAGTATTTACCACAGTAACTTCACTTTTTTTTACCATAAATAGTGTTTACCACAGTAAAGTCATTTTTTTTACTGCAGTAAGTCAATTTTTACCATAGTTTACCGTGGTCATTTCTATTTTACTGTAGAAAGGTGTAAAGTCACTTTCTATTATAGTGATTCCAATTAGTTGTGCACATAAGTATTGTTTATTGTACTTGTGGGTTGGTATTTCACTATGGTTATTTTTGAAAATGGGGAAGATTCCTATTTTTTCAGCCCAATCTAATGAAGAAGTTTCCTCTTTCATTCAAGAGTTTAAACGATCTTGTATTTGTAATGGCCTTATAAGAAGGGAACAATGGACTGAATTTTTTCCTACCTTTTTGGATGGTTCAACCCTTAGGTGGTTTGAAACACTATGTGATAATGTGAAAAACTCATGGGATTTATTAACTGAAAGTTTTCTTGAAGAATTTGGTGAACAACAGAAATATGTAGATCTCATGATCGATATCACAAAGCTATCCCAAGGAGAGAAAGAGAAGATAAGGGATTATCATGTTCATGTTCTAGAGCTAAGGAGGAAGCTCGATGCCCAGATTCGGAAGGAAGGATTAGCGGATGGGTTGATGAATGCCGTGGATAATCTCCTCTGTAAGCACTTCATTCTTGGGATGAAGCCAGAGATTAGAAAACGAGTGAAGTATGACCATCTAACTACCATTGAACAAGTAAAGGAGATTGCAAGAAGGAAAGAAGAAAGCATGGAAGAGGAGCCTAAAGAAATTGTTGCTAAATTAGAGCCTACACTAGCACCTTTAGTCCAAAATCTACAACCACTCTCGGTGAGCACAAATCTTTCTCCTAGTACATCTACTGAGTATGAAGATCTGCTCAGGAAGATGGGCTAGTTAACTATTAATCTTCTTCAAGGAAAGGAATTTAGTTCTCAAGGAGGAGATAGAGGTCCAAAAAGAAATATTTCTGAAGTTGTATGTTATGGTTGTTATAAAAAAGGGTCATTATAAGTATAATTGTCTATATAGAGCTTCTACATCTGGTACAAGAGATAATGATAAAGGAAAAGCACCTGTGAATTCTTTTGATGTAGTAGATAAGAGCATAAATAATGAAGTAGATGTGTTTGTAACAAAAAGAAAGAAATAAAAATATAACCAAGATGGAAATGATCCTAAGAAGATGAAAGGAGAAACTAGTAAGAAACATAGGAGAAGAAAGTTGGGTGTGCAGGATTTTCTGATTTCACAGGGACAAGGACCATACTCCATCTTAGAAGATCTTTCCAAAAGGCCTGCAAATATTACATATGGTCAACTCTTGGCTATGTCTTCTGAGAAGAGGCGGGAGCTGCGAAGTGGACTCAATGCTCGACAAAGGAAAGGAGGTTGAGGTCCCTATTTTGGAGGCAGAGGCGGATCCCTATGCTCCACAAGCTGAGGTATTATGTAATGGTATTTCAATTCATGATGTCTTAGTTGATGGAGGTGCTGCAGTTAATGTAATGACCGAGTCTGTAATGAATATGTTGGGTTTAAAAATTGATCGCCCCTCAACACTTATGTTAACGTTGTTAAAGAAGGGAAAAACTAAACCAGAAGGTGTTGTTTCAAATGTGGCAATATCTGTTATGGGTGTTGTATGTGTGGTAGACTTTCAAATGATGAAAAATGGTACTGTTGCGTACCTAATGTTGTTAGGAAGACCATGGCTAAGGAGAGTTCATGCAAGAAACTACTGGAATGAAGGCTTCATGACACTTGGACGTGGTAGAGAGAGGGTGAAGATAAACATGATCCCTCGGCATCATAAGGTAGAACCTATGGATTCAAGTGATGAAACTGATGATTAGACATCCTCTGATTACTCTAGTACCAGTGAAGTGGACACCGAAGATGAAGAAAGTGAGGTTGATGTTTTGGTCATGGATATCCTTCCAGTCACACCGACTCATGACCCCATAAAATTATCTGAAGAAGAAATTGATGATCGTCTCCAACAAATAAATATTGGTGATGTTGTGATGGAACCTACCTCCACTCTTTCGAAGGTACATACACCTATTCACTTTTGATTACAAGGAACTTCATCAAGTAAGTTGGGTAGAACATTCTATTGAGCTGGTAGATGGTGCTAAGCCCATAAAGCAAATGCCATATAGAATGAATCCTAATTTTTCCAAGACTGTAAAAGAAGAAATAGATAAGTTGCTTGATGCAGGATTCATATTTGCTGATGGAGAATTCAAAATGGGTTTCTCCCATTGTGATCTCAATAAAAAAGAATGGGAAGCTACGCATTTGTGTTGATTATAGGAAGCTCAACAAGGCAACAAAGAAGGATCATTACCCTCTTCCATTCTTAGATCAGATCTTGGATGAAGTAGCTGGCCAGGAGTGTTATAGTTTTGCTGATGGATATAGTCAATACAACCAAGTTCGTATAGCGGAGAAATATCAGCTGAAGACCACGTTCATCACTCCTTGGGGAATGTTTACTTATAGAGTTATGCCTTTTGGGTTGTGTAATGCTCCGGAAAATTTTCAGCGTTTGATGAATAGGGTGTTTGAACCCTACATTGGGAACTTCATCAGAGTATTTCTGGATGATTTTTGCATCTATGGGAGCAAGATGGACCACCTGCACTAGATGGAGACAACATTTCAAAGGTTAGATGAAGCACAAGCCTCACTAAACCCTAAAAAGTGTGTCTTTGGATGTTCTAAAGGCGTTTTGTTAGGGCATGTTGTATCCAGAGATGGTATTGGTACTGATCCTGATAAAGTTTCAAAAATCAAAGAGTTACCATTTCCTATGAATAGAAGTAAGTTGAGATCATTTTTAGGCCATGTGGGTTACTATAGAAGGTTCATCAAGAATTTCTCAAAGATTTCACAGCCACTAACCCAGTTCTTGAAGAAGGATGTTACTTATGAACCAGGAAATAAGGCGCATGAAGCTTTTGAACAACTGAAGGAAGCCCTGGTGTCTTCACCTATTTTAAAGAATCTAGATTGGAGCAAGCCATTCATTGTGTATACGGATGCCTTAGATGTAGCACTAGGAAGTACTCTGAGCCAAAATGATGAAAATGGGAATGATCATCCAGTTTACTTTGGGAGTAGACAAATGAGTAGTGCTGAGGTAAATTATACTGTAACTGAAAAAGAGGCTCTAGCTATCATTTTTGCTATAAAGAAGTTTAGAAATTACTTGCTAGGGTAGAAATTTATAGTTGTAACAGATCATCAGGCTCTAAAATATATTGTAAATAAGCCTAACCCATCAGGGAGGATAGCAAGATGGATAATTTTGCTACAAGAATTTAAATTTGATATTATAGATAGGCTAGGAAAGAAGCATGTCAATGCAGATGCACTCTCTCGAGCCTATGATGGTTTAGGTTCATCTTGTGATGATGATGATTTCCCAGATGCAGCATTGTTATCCCTTGACACAATCCCTAATGAATACATAGATATTTGGAATTATCTGAATGAATTCAAGTTTCCTGATGGTGCCAATGCAAAGACTAAGAGGAATATTACTCAAGCCAGTTGTCCATATTCTATTTTGCATGGAGTATTATTTTGAATAGGACCTGATGGACAGTACAAGAAGGCAGTTGGACGTGATCAAGGGAAGGAGCTGATAGAAGAATTCCATAATGGTACATGTGGAGGACACTTCTCTGGACAACTTACAGCAAGAAGGATCTTGGATGCAGGTTATCACTGGCCCACTCTTTTTAGAGATTGTTATAATTATTGTAAGACATGTGATATTTGTCAAACACATGGTAACCGTAAGACTTCATCAGCTCCATTATGCCCTATTCTTCCACTTGGTCCCTTTGAAAAGTGGGGAATAGATATTTTAGGTCCACTTCCAACTACCCCATGCCAAAATAAGTATATTGTAGTTGCCACATATTATTTAACCAAGTGGGTTGAAGCTAGGCCATTGAAAACAACTTCCATGGATGAAGTGGCAAGGTTCATATATGAACGCATTGTCACCAGATTTGGTTGTCAATTAGAAATTATAACAGATCAAGGAAGCCACTTCATTAATGAGGTGGTAGAAGCCCTAGTCAATAAGTTTTCTATTAAGCACATGAAGGCAACAACATACAAGCCAAGCACAAATGGACAGGTGGAACGAACAAATTTTGTGTTGTGTCAAATTCTAGCAAAAGATGCAGCCTTGCAGGTACATAAGTGGGATAAAAGGATTCATGCAGCATTGTGGGCATATAGGGCAACATCAAAGTCAGCAACAGGATACTCCCCATTTCAGTTGGCTTATGGCATTGATCCAGTTCTTCCTATTGAGTTTGATATTCCCACTATGAGAGTTATGAAAAAGGAAAGGATGGATGAAAGTGATTCAGTAAAAGAAAGGTTGGTGCATCTTCATTTGCTAGAGGAAATGAGGGAAATAGCGAAGGATATAAGCTATAAGAAGAAAATGAAGCAGAAGGAATACTTTGATCAAAATATCCGTTGGTCTCCATTTCATGTGAATGACTTGGTTCTAGTATATGATTCTAGATACAAAAAAAGAAGGCAGAGAAAATTTCTTCCCAAATGGATGGGGCCCTACAAAATAGTAGTTGTGCATGAAAATGGTACATATCGACTGGAGGAATTGGATGGCACTCCCATTACGAAATGGGTCAACCATGACAAGTTAAAGATTTTCCAGGCACCAGAAAATGTCCATAAGAGTCTACTCCGAGGATGGAGTAGAAGCTAGGAAGGGGGGAAAATGTCGACATTAAAAATTTTCTCCATAATTTCTATTTTATTATGTATGTATTAGGAATAAGATTTTGTTAAGTATGATTGGTAGTGGCGTCTGATAGAAGATAATGGCATCGTTAGTATGGTGCCGTCAATAAAATAGAGTACGGTAATAGTCAAAGTACAATAGGAATGTTGTGGTAAAAAGTAAATATTTGTCGTAAGTGGTCCAGTAATGTTAAAATGTCAAAGTTGGGGTAAGTAGAGAAGTAGGGTCTACATGATTAGGAATTAGAAATATTATATTTGTAATATGGACAAAGAGTGATGTCATAAATATTTTGTGTATTTTATTTGTGGAAAAGACTAAAAAGGTGGAACCCATGTGAGATGATAAGGTTTATCTTATCTTAGAAGATAAGTTTACATGTAAAGGCAAGAGTTTAGGCATGGAATATGATTGGCCGGAAGAGATTTCCTATCCTATCTTAGAGATAGGGTGGATAAGCTTGAATTCCTATAAATAAAGAGGTCACCTTCCCTCATTTAGGATAGAAAGAAGTAGTGAGAAATATTGTATGAGTAAGTGTATAAAGGAAGCCATCATTTTGAAGGTGTGTTAAAGAAGCCATTAAGAGGTGTAATTGTGAAGTTTCTCCCATAGTTATTGTTGGAAGGCAAGTGAAGTCAGTAACACTTGAAGTACCTCATGGGTGAGATTGTAACAATTTCATGTTGATATTATAATTTACACTTTTATTTCAGATTTTTCATCATTCCTTCTTATCATAGTCTATGGTATTCTTGTGTTATGTTTGTTGTTGTGTTTCCAGATTACATCCACCAAACTAAAAGTTGTGCATTAGTAAATAATCATAGCACAAAAAGTTCCCATGGTAAAGAATTATCATAGTGTCTGGATTGGTGATGACAGGTCCTCGTATGAAGTTTCATAATAAGATTTCATACTTGAGCGTTTCTCTCTAAGTTCTAGATGACATGGGCTTGCCAAATTTATGTAGTCAGCTAGGTAGACTAACCATATCATCCAAAGAGTATTTTTCTCCTTGGCACTGCCAGCTAATGAAGAATATAAGAAATTGAAGTTCACTTCTATTATATGGATTATCAAGATTCAATAGACATACTATAATCACGATTATAATTCATTTTTTACATCCCAATCAAACTTTCTTTAGCTTGAAGGGCTTATCTCAAATTTCCAATATTTGATCTAATTTTTTGATTGCACACCCACCTAAAAATACTACATCTAAATGGGCTCCAAAAGCTATTTTTTCAACTCCTTCTACATCGTAATAATTACCATCACACACTACACGACACACACACACACACACACTTTGGTTAGTCACACAGCACACACTACAGCACACACACACACACACACACATTAGTTCGCGTATATCCTAACGTGCAATACATACATACATACATACATTATCATATCATACATACATACATACATCACATACATGAGTATTTTTCATACAGTCACATACATACATACATACATACATACTGTTGTATTACCAAGTACATACATAAGCATACAGCCACAGCACCAAGTACATACATACATACAATCACCACCTAAATATAAGCTTGTCATTCCATATATCCACTATCAGATCCTACATAAAAGTAATGACAAATAACCACTTTAATAAACAACTACTATGATGTAGAACCATTTGATGAGTCATACCATAGTCCTAAAAATCCCATTCACTAGTATTTTAAGGAATTAAGACTAGATATTTTGATCCACTTAGTGATACAAAAAATTAGACCTTCATCATGTACAAACTTGGGGGGCATAGCAATCACACAACCCCCCCCCCTCGTATCATCTTAGCATAGGCATCTTATCCATATTTTCATAATTTGTAAAGGCATGTTCATCACATAGTCATAGCATTTTCATTACAAAAGTGATAAACTCATATTGCATCGGTTCAAGTAAGTTTTTGACTGTTGAGGGACTTACACAATATATTGATCCCCATAGCTTTGCACCATTTTCACTACGTATTCCATTTCATCCTACAATGTGCGTCATAAGATTGTACACTCTGACATTTGTTTAAAAATTACACATTCAAAGTGCAAAATTTTCCTCTAAATCTGTACATTCATAATCACTAAGGTTCCCTTACATTAGTATATACATTCAAGCTGAAAAAGTTTCCTCGAATATGCAAAGGTTCCCTATCTACAGCTGTCACAATGTTTTCTCAAAGTCTGCACACCCTAGGTTTCATCAAGGTTCACACAAGGTTTCCTTTAAGTTACATCATCTATGAAATCTACATACTACACTAGATCCCATTACATGTGGGTCTAGTTATTTTTATCATCATTACATATTCCATTTCTATATACACTTATTATTGCATCTACCACACCGCGCATTTACATACCATATTACTCACTTGGTTGTTTATCCTATATTTTTTTCTACGTGTTGTCGTCACCACCCTATGACACACTTTAGTTCCTCAGTCCATACTCAACTGTCTAGAGAAATACAAATTCGCAAATAGACTCCCACAACTTAATCATTTGAAACGACACTTTCAAACATGTAATCCTTCTGGCGTTAGGGACCATTTACACCCTTTAGGTTAACTTAACACCTAAACTATCATCTAATAGATGGTATACACATTAGGTAACACTAATTACCACTGCCTTATAAATCATCATAATAATTGGCAATAACACCAACAGGTGCAATCATGGCACACCATTATAGTGGCACTCTTCTATTTGTGAGGTGCAGATGAGGTTACATTGCCACTCCCTACTTTCATATCTTGGTACTTTCATTTAGGGTCTTTAGGCTAAATCGTGACCTATGTTGGGTTTCCTCATATAGTGATACACATGTAGGGCTGAATCATCACTCATCCATTCAACAAGTCATGATATATGCTTCGGCTATAGGGTTCATGCAAAGAAATCTAAACACGAATCGCATTTCATCACACATAGGTTGTGTTTAGACACTCATTAGAAAGTGCTATAATCATACCATATACTACTAGAGGATAACTTAACATATGTACGTAAGATTCAAATTATGGTCCATACATCCCGATGTATATGAGGGGGAAAACAAAATGAACCTCATGGGATTAGATTCCAAAAACTCTGGGGGGCACGTTAATCCTATGAAGCTATCTTGAATTTCGATTTCAACGATCAATGATAAATATTGCATTGTCTAGAATAGGGTTTAATTTACTCTTGTAATATAAACTAAGATGAAATATTCTCTCTCCAGTCGAAATACCACTGTAGGTACAAAAGGTAAAGACCATGTTTCTTATATGTCATTATCATCCACACATGTGCGTTCATGCCTTTGTTTAGTGTGAACACAGATATACTGATCATTGGGGGCATCCACATTCACTTTATCCAGGTGATATTGTTTCATTTTGTACTTAGCATGTTTCATTTTTTACTTAGCATCTTATACTACTTGCTCTTACACACTTTGGCATATTGGTTATCACTCTAACATGTTAACGGGTGTTCCATATGTAGCACTTATTTTGCAGGATAAAAGTATGAATTCTAAATGGTCACTAAAAAATATTGTTTCTAGGTTGTCTGCTTTTAAATACTTCAAAAAATATATCACCAGGAAGAACTTTGCACTAACCCAGTGTGCAAGAATTGTCTATCTCATTTGAGGCCATAATGGCCTTGTATGTCATGCGACATCATGAGAAGGTGTCCCAGGACCCGCTTTGTGTAAAATAGATTTGGTTAAGGGAAGGTCTTTGATGAATCTAAACAATCGTGCAACAATTGGAAGTGTCTACATTGTCGACATATTATTACACTATGTCTTGGATTACAAACAATGGGCATTTAGAGCAGTAAAATGAGCAATGGCTAGCCATCCCTTTTTGTGTGCGCCTTGGTATATACCAAGTGTTTTCCCTTTCCCCTGCAGGGAAGAGTTCTATAGGTCAGATTCCAGTTGGTCCTCTTTTGGGGCCACATTCTCCTTTCAGTGACGTCGCATGCACCCCCAAAGAGGGGGGCATCATTGAGGGTTTCTACTTACACAATGTATTTACACCGGCTAGAATAACAGTAGAAGTTTCCATCCTTGAAGCATTGTGGGTTCTAACATACAACAAGTGAGTCTCATTTGAACACAGTCTACGAACTCTATACACAATAACATTTTTAATAGGGAACATTTTTTTATTTCTTCGCATTCTTAAAAGTAGGGGCAATGCAATATTTCAAAAATAAATGACTCTAGTGACAATAATAATGTGTAGCAATAATCTATATTTTCTTGAATGCAACTGTTGTCATAATCACCCAACAGGAACCAAGAGGAAGTACAAAAATCTCTGAAACCACAAAAAAGTATGATGATGGTTAAAGTTTTGAGGACACAGAACCATATCCTCCATATACTTCTTTAGAAAAAAATGTATACGTTAGCAACACGAATATAAACCCACTTAATAGTACATGATATCCTTCTATACCCTAGAAAATGGACAAAAATGAACTGCAAAGCATGTTTCATGTACTAATATGGATTCTATTAGTGAAGTAAAATCTTGTACATTTGCATGAATGAAAGTTACACAAAACTATGACACGTGTATTTTACACAACATTTTTACATACAAAAGTGATGATCATAGTTTCTAAATAATGCATTTATCCCATTAGCTGAGAAACAATTCAGTTACATTGGGGGCAATCATGATGACAATGACAATCATTATATTATACTGCGATAGGCATTTGATTCTTTAGTTGACCATGTATGTGACACTGAGCACACAATAGGAAGCTAGAAACATGTTCCATCCTAAATCATGACTCTCTTCACTAAAAACCAAGCATAATTAAGAAATCGTTAAGTAAGAGATATACAAAACCATGCAAATTATTCTTCATGTAGACATAAGCAAGAAGGAATTGAGTCTAATTAGATCGACACATTTTCTTCAACTACTGCTACATAGTTTTTGCATGTACGAATATGTGATGAGAAAAATAAAGAAATTCGAGCAGTTGTGAAGGACCAACATAAATAGGGGGGAAGTTGTAAGATCAACCAAAAAAATGCAATCAAGGGGTTATTTAGCAAATGGTCTGACACTACTATTCTAGAATTTTCTCAAGTTTGAATTAAAGTAAAAATCGGGTCCCACCTTGGTGCAAAAGAGAAAATGAAATTTTATATCCTCAGAACCGCATGTTTCAAAATACAAATCCATATATTTAGTAGGAAGAATCCCTGACAAAAATATAGCCTAAACCTGGGCAACCAAATCCTATAGCTCAGGGCACATCGGGGTGCAATAGTCGGATCACGGGGTGCTCAAATAAATCCCATGTTCCACTCCCATGCTTCTTACTATGGGTCAATGCATCTCAAAGTCATTTTTCATCCTTATGACGTAATTCCGAATCAGCCATAGTTAAAGAATATAGAGTTAACATAATTAAAAAACATAGATAATAATTTTTCATTGATAATATAAAGTTATAAAACCATGAATAAGGGTCCTATCACCACGTATTGCAATAAATCTATCTGCAAAGTTACATATTGAATGGACTATGTCATACACCTAAAAATCACTACTTTTTAGGTTAGATAAGACCAAATGCATCAACATCATAAGTCCATCTTATACTGTCAATGGATTCTCAGTTCTTTCGCATAGCCCTAAACAAATCTATTACAGGTTAAAATATGTTATTATTGTAGACACCTATGTTTGGTATAACGCCCCTCCGTCATCTCACATTCATCCAATTTCCATCCTCGCTTCTCTTTCTCTTAAATTAAATAAAATATTATTTATTTGATCACATTATTTGATTAATTATCAAATGGGCTCCATATAGACCCATTTGATAATTCAACTTTTGACATATCCCCATCCTTCACAAATTATTTAATTCATGGGTATTAATACACCCATCCGACACCTTCTTTTTAAAATGGAATCTCCAAAGTACTAAGCCCTTGTATACTCGACGTTGTTTAGTTTTTCTTGATTACTCATACACTCATCTAGGCAAGAAGTTGGAAACGCAGATCAACATTTGGCACAGCCGGTGGGACCAGATCCAAGATCTGGTCATATTTGTTTGTTTTGTCCTTTTATTCACCTCATGCAAGTTTGGTGTTATCTTTGTCTGTAGCAGAGGTTTGTATCATCTTCAAGGTAATTACTCTTCTAGTGTTTTACCGTCCAGGTACTAAGTTTCACCCGCATGGGGAACGAATCCGGAAACTAATCTTATTGTCTTGCTTTTATTTGTGATCTTAGCTGTATAATAGACATATTTTTTTTTCCTTTCAACGGCCTTTGGTTTAACCTAACAAAATATGTCTATATATTCATCTAGATCTTTATTTCTAATTATGTATAGATCTCACATTTCAAAGCATACTAATCTATAGTTACTTGTTTAAAATATAATAATCTATAGTTATTTATTTTAAAACACAATAGACAATATTGATTTATTCAAATCAACAAAAAAATCAAATTAAAAACAAAAAAATGGTAATAATTATAAAAAAATAAATATTAAAAAAAATAATCCTAAGCTACCCCATACAACCCATCCCCCTAACTATTTCCTCACCTTTCCCCATCTCGGCCATCTCCTTTCCTCCCACATCACCGCCCGATCTCTCCACTTCCTCCAACTCAACTCTCCACCAAGCTCTCTCCACCTAAGCCACCATCTCCCTTCCCTGCTCTAAGCTCTCTCCACCCGAGCCACCATCTCTCTTCCCTTCTTTGAGCTCCTTTTCCACTCCACTCCAACTCCCGTGTCTCTACACTTCCCATCTATCTTCCCTTTTATCCTCCTCTGCACTGCTCCCCATTTCCCCTCTATCCCACATAACTCCCCTCTTCCTGAAGCCATTGTCCTAGTGAGATAACCATCACTGAGTTCCCCTCAAGCTCGTTGTGTAGATCCCGCGTCTAGGATCAACCTCATTATATCAAGCGGATTCCATCCTTGTCAAGTTGTCAACACTGTGAAACCATTTGTTGGGCTTCCAGACTCCTGTGACTGAGATATTGGCTTAGCTCGACACACCCATGTTGATCTCGTTAATCTCCAAAACTTCCCTTAGCTCAATCTGACTTAATCCTGAGCTCGCGTCTGCGATGTATTCCACATTCATGGCTCCTTGAGATAACAATGAGCCTGCGTGCTATACGTTCTTATCCCCCGTCATTCTATTGCGTGAAATTTAACCCGTGAGGTATCACTTGTCCATTTCTTCTGCTCACTCTGAGCTATTCTCATGTCATTGCCACAACCCTCGACTTAGCTCCTCTTGTGCGGAGAGCCCCACCAGATGACTCAACATCTAATCTCTTCTACAAAACAACTTCATATTGACTTGTTAACCCCTAGACGACTCAACATCTAATCCTTTCGGGTACCAGAGACATCCACCAAGATTCTGTTCATAATCCCAATAAACCTCGACTAGTTGCTCCCCCTTCCCATGAAATCTCTACAATCTCCCGACTCTGCAATTTCCTGATCCATCTTACCAAATCCTTTTCCTTCCTGACCCGCCCTTGTCGGTCGAGCTATCTTCAATCACCATCGCCCCACATGGGATGTGGGGTCAAACTCTACTTTATATCATTTCACTGAAAAAAGTTAGGCATCTTATTTCAAAACACAAATAAACTTATCATTTCAAACAACCTAGAACATTTTATAATGTAAGCTATCTTGTTTATATTTTATTCTTATTTATAGTTCACTAAACAAATTAACACAATACATGTATTGATATTCATCATTTGTGGTCTCAACGATCATTTTTTTGTTTTGATTTCCAATCAATGGTTTATCCTTTTATAGATTATTCTTATAGTTTGTATTTTATTTTTTTCATTTTATAATTTATATCATAGTTTATCATTTCGGATCCATTACCACATTGCATAGTTTGTCCTTCTATAGTTTAATTCATAGTTCCTCGTTTCTATTTAATAGTTATTTAATCGTTATTTCATAGTTTATTTTATCTTCTAGTTGATTAGTTTTCATATCTTGTAAATTATAAGTACATATGAATGTCGAACTAATTTTTTATAAAATTAATTTTCTGTGCGTAGGGATTTCTTTTGCATACAAATATTAGAAAGTTTTTTTTATCATCTTTCTGGTACCTTTTTAACCCATGTCTGTTAATTGTCTTGTTTGTTCTTGCAGGATAATGTCTACAACGCTGCAACAACAACATTACGCTGTCAAAGACCAATGTTTATATCAAACACACCAAACAAAACACTTTTACTAGCCTCATCTACAACTCTAAACGGTGCCATTTTAGGGTACCTGGGTGTTTCGGGCCACTAGCTGATGCTTTCAAAATATATCACTATCACACGCACTTAAATAACAAGGAAAAGTGATTCTCCAGGTATTTCTCATTTTTTCTCTATTTTCTCTTTTCTGCATCGAAATTTCCCTTTTCTAAGTGTCTATATACATTGAACTTCGCATTTCATTTTGGTCTAAAACAAACCTTTTGCATCTTGCCTGATCACATAGCTTAAGTAAAAAATTTAACTCTTTACATTTCACTTATCACACACTGCCTGAGACTGTACAAACATAATTAACACATCAAAACACTCCTCTCACCTGATTAACTGATTGGGACTTAAACACCCAACATGCAACCATCTCAGACACCTCCCACTCCAAAACTACTTGAATCTAGCTTTAGACTCCTTTAGGCACCTTCATTACTTACTTTTCTTTTCTGTTCACATCTTCTAAATTAATCATGAGGCTAAAAAATATTCTGCTTGATTTATTTGTCAACAACATACATAAACAGATGTTTCTCTATTTCACACCTATTTTCACTCTCTCCCAAATCGAGACAAAACACCAATCTACTCTATCTAATAAAATTACTTCCTCTGACAGTCTTGCCCAACAAGATTCTAAACTCAAAACCATGCCTTCAGTTATTCAACCTCTAGTCTCCATGGTTTCACCTCATGAGAACCATGTCATACAAAATTCTCCCCACCTTGCACCAACCCTCATATCCCTCGTTAAGCCAGTCTTCCTAAATCAATTGCACCACCATCTCCTGCACCTCTAGATACACTCGAATCTCCTCCTAACCCCATATATGACTTCTTACTCCAAAAATATCCTATAATCTCTCAATCCTCCCAATCTCCAAAAATGGTGCATCGCATTCCACCCACATCCCATTTTGATAATTCCATTAATAGGCATGCTCCAACCGTCTCAAACTCTTAACACATATATTCATGTTTATCGTCATGCCCTTATCACTCAACATCAAACTATAAAACAATCCCAACCTGTAACGCATGTTAGTCCTTACCAAGCATCTCCCTAGACATTTACATATCCACACATTAATCAACTGTCTTATCCACAAACTTATCAACCACCTTATCAGATGCTTCCCCAACTACCCACACACCCACAAACACATTATTTGCCTTATCAAACTACTTTTCAAACCACACAACCAATCTGATCTCAACCTTACAACACCTTGAGTGATTCAATTCACGCCTTAATGAATCAATTAGTCAGTTTAGAAACCCTTATCATAGCACCCAAAAACACCTTATCCTATGAACAAATCTGTAACAAACCAATTCATCCATTAGTTCTAATCAAACTCTATCCCCCTTATTGGAAACTTCCTACATTTAATAATTTTAACAATAAAGAATATCCCCAACAACATATCCTCGCATTTAAACATGCATGTTGTCTTATTGTGCATGATCACTATCTACTTCTTCGCACTTTACCCATGTCTTTGTCTAGTCCCTTGTTGGATTGGTACAATAGTATCCCGCGACATTTCTTATTCTCTTTCACTCAACTTGCACAGTTGTTCTTAGAACACTTTTCTATCAATATCGCACGCAAGACCACTATCGCTGATCTATATACCATTTGAAAGTATGAAAATGAGACCATCACCAACTTCATCGCACGATGGCATGATGTTATAAACCAACTATCCTTCACTATCCCACTAACCGAACTCATCAATTTATTATCGCGTTCATGTGCCAAACATATATCACCCACTTTGTAGATCCAATCATTTTGAACCTTTGATGAAGCTTTCACAATGGCTCGTAAGCTCGAAACCTGTGCCATTGAGCAGGGTCATCTTAAACTAAGTTTAATTAAATCAAATTTTGAATCCACCAAAGCATTCACACATAATGATGAGTTCAAGGCTGCGGCCAACACTATGGTCATTGAACCTTCATCCCCATCTACATCAAGCACATGGTCTTAACAACGATCTCCCCAAGCAACAACCAATTACACTCCTTTAGGAGAATCATATAGTTTTGTATTTGATAATTTGATGAGTGTAAAATCCATCCAACTTCCTCCCATACGACCCGTGGACAACTTGCAAGCCAAGCCCATTTGGTATCACGAGGCCCACTTTTATAAATATCACCGAGTCAAAGGTCACGACATTGAGAGATGTCGTTCCTTCAAAGATCATGTCCAACAACTTGTAAATCAAGGGGATATCCAAATTGATACCTCCACTGCATAAACTAATCAACCACCAACAACTCAAGCCACCCCCTTTACATCTAAACTATCAAACGCTTGTATGGTTGACACTGTCAATCAAGATCTTATCTTATCACTAACTCCGCATGTTCCCACAATGGACATCATTCCCACATCTTATTCAGAACCTAGCATACCTACATCAACTTTCACTATTTGTCCTAAACCTACACCTTCTCATATCCTTATCATATCCACATCAAATTTAACTATACCATCCACTTCTGCCACTTCAAACATACCTCAATTTACCACATTAGATTCATCCTTAGCACTTATTTCAGCCCCACTCGTATCCACACATATCCCTACATCTCCCCCACCTATTTCTTCACCAGCATTTGCCTCAAATACACCTGTTATTACACCTACATTACTCACAACCATCCTAACTAAACTCAGTTCTACTACATGCACCCTTGCAACCCCACCTTCAACATCAACTCCTTTATCCAACATATCATTCTTACCCCTAGAAACATTTATGAAACAACCAGTCCCTTCTACTTCTACATCTTAAAATGCTCCTACATTTTTTGCATTACCAATAAGGTCTATTCCTTCGATTATCACGTCACCCACGTCTCCACATATTCCAAAAATGCTTACATCTTTATCTGTCCTAGCTACCCCTATATTTATTACACCAAAAATCCACCTATCCCGACCTTGACATATGTACCTATATCTTCTCCCATGGCCACATTATCCAGTCTACCCCAATACTCTTTACTTAATCCCTCTATCACACTAATCCAATCCGCTCGATCTGTAACCCTATCAAATATACCCCTAGAATCACCTACGGTACCAACACATCCACCTAAATCAAATAAATATGCTTTACCTTCTCCATCTAAAAAATCAACTCCTCCCATGCCAAAATCGACACAATCCACATCTCACATAGATATCATTAATTGCATCATACAAACACATATCTCTTCATTAACATCTTCGTTTGTTCTTAGGATAGTTTCTCCATTGATAACCACGCCACCGCTATCAGATCCTCCGATTGAAATTATTGTCATCCTTGCTAGAGGTAAATCTTCTCGGTTGAACTCTAAGGCTCGGGGAAAACATCCCTGACAGTCCCTTGCACATCCTCAGAAACATTCAGTTTTTCCCTCTTCTCAACAATCCAATGTCGTAACATCTATTTTTGGATTAGTCTCTCCATCTACAACATCTTGTAACAATCACTCCATATCCAAACAATACAATCCTTCAACCAAATTTGATTTGTCCTCCAAAACAAGAAATTCACCCATCCAATATACATCCACATTTTCCCCCAACTCCAAGCTGAGACATGCTATCAAAACCCATAAGAGTTACCTTCCCCATAACACTTCAATGGGGTCATACACAGATATCTTTTGATATTTAACTCAAACATCTGACATTAAACTTCCCCATATTAAAGCCTTTAATCCATATGGTTCCGAGCCAACATGGTTTAATCCTAATTGTAGTTGTGCCTATTATCGTACCCCAGGCCATGACATCGAACATTGTGAGGCATTTTGGTCAATCGTCAACAACCTTATTGAGAAAGATGATTTCCTCATTCAAGGGAAAGTTCCTTCTCCATCTACCTTGAATCCAATCCATATCCCATCTATAGGATCTCCCATGATCACATCATCCCTTAATATCCATCCAGCCCATGTCATTCCTCCTAAGGGATGCCTTCCATTCTTCATCAATGTTGCTTATCTTACTAAGCACACTTGTGGTCTCTGATCATTTACCCCATCCAAATCTAAAACAATCTCATCTAAGCTCTTTCGACATCCTTTACCTCCTTCACATTTAACTTATTGGGGGAATAACCTTCCCTCGCCCTTGAACACATCATCCGTACAAATCCCTTATTACTAGGGGACTTTGCTCTTTGACATTGTTTTGTTTACTTTCTTCACATCCATCCAATCTAAATTAATTATATCTGGATCCTCGTTTCATTCTAAGTCCTCCTTTGAGGCCATATTTGTTCTTTTATGTTTGTGCTCCTTTTGGGAGTATCATCTTTTTCATTGAAGCCCTCCTTTTAGGCCATGTTTGTCTCTCCATTGAGGGACCTTTTTCTCTAAGTCCACCTTTGTGGCCATATTTATGCCTCTTTTGGGGCATCATCTTTTTCATTGAAGTCCTCTTTTGAGGCCATGTTTGTCTCTCCATTGAGGGATCCCTTTTTGTTGAAGTCCACCATTGTGGCTATATTTGTGTCTCTTTTGGGACACTGTTTATTTCATCAATCCGTCCTTTGAGGCCATGATTGTCCTTCTATGTTTATGTCTCTCTTAGGGCATCATTTATTTTCATCTAAATCCACCATTGTGATCATATGTTTGTTTGCTTCAGGACATAGTTTTTGTTTCCTACTTACCTATCATCTCATCTTATTGCAACTACCCTGTCTTCTCTCTCATTGTGGTAAACCACAGACGGAACCTCTTAATGCATTACACTTGCGACTAGTCTACTGTTAGCATATCTACCAATGAGAACTTAGTTACATCCTTATATTGTTCTGCCATCTTTAGCCCCTTCCATTTTTCATTGTAATAATCTGAATTATGTGGTCCGCCTTCACTACTTTGATATGACCATGTAACCATTACATCCATCACCTTCTCATTCTCCTATTGCAGCCATGCGAAGGGTCCAGGGTGTCTCTTGTACATTCCTTATCCCCTCTTAAGTGGTTTACTTAGCTATTCCCAGCTCTCCCCCATGTGAAGCTCAAATTCATGTATGTAAAAGGCAAAATCAAAGTTATCAAAAATAGACTGATCCCTCGAAGGACAGTTGTTCATGCAAAAATACAAAAGAAAAAAAAAGTATACAAATCAAAATCCAAGAAAAATCAAAATAAATAGACTGATCCCTTGAAGGACGACTATCATATTATTCTTTTCATCTATATTATGTATAAAGTAGACCATACCCTCGAAGGATGGCTACTCTGTTATTATGGCATCTGGAAGGTTTTCCGCATTGATCAACCTTCTTTTATCAACATTTTCCGAAAGCTTCCCGCATTGATCAGCTTTATACTATTTTTCTTTGCCTTTTCCAAAGCTAGGGCATAAACTTAAGGAACACCACATTTGGAGATCCCTCTTCCCACGTACAAGTAACATCTTCGGTCCCTTTGTCATGTCTACATTAGGATTATGAGCATCTTTCATCCATATTTCCCTCATGATCTTTTGGTATAACTAACTATCATTGGTTATGTATTAACACATGCTATTGGCTACAAGTGCAATGCCTTGAGTGGTAACCCTTTCTTGTTTATCTCTAATCCAGTTCGAAACATAGTTTCCCTGTACGCCCTTGCTACAACTATGTTTTGTTCATCTCATCTAGACCATCTTTTATAAAAATCACATCAAATTTCACACTATGGATTCTATATCTATCCATCATCTCCAGGAATGCGTTTGCAAATACACTTTTCAGTTTGTGAATTCTACTTGATCACCGTTGCAGTTTGCGAATCCTACTTGAGGATCCTTCTCAAGGCAAGTTCATTATCCTGCAGCTCCTTATCTCTCAACATGTTCAACACTGTCTTTGATCCATTACTCCTCGCTCTCCATGTCCACTCATCACCATTTGTCTCCACATCATCCTTCTCACCTTTATGCCCCTTGCATGATGCCATATATCTTACTTGTCTTTCCTCTTGAGTTTCTCTTTTACTCTTCCACTTTCAATTTGACAATCTTGCTTAGCCATCCATATAGCCAGAGAAATCTTAGTTAAGGTATATCTTCTTCCTTGGATCCTCCCACTGTAGAAGCTTCTCCACCATTTCCTCTTTCAACAAATGACAATCACCACCACAAACATCTTTCCACTCCTCCTTTTCTGCTTAACACTCTTGCATCATCACTACCACCACGTGGGCATCCCAGTTAAGGATTTCCCTTACACTCTCCATCTACACTGCATATGTTCCTCCATCCATTCATGTCACACTCCTTTGTTTCCTTGTTATCACTTTGATATCACCTCCTTTCATCTCTTGTTCCATTTTGGTATACACTGCTCATTATTTTCATCATTCTTCTTCTTCTTTGGTTTGGTGATCCTACTTAACCATCTCCGTCACAGGGGAATCTTACTTAAGAGTTTCTCTTAAGAATGGTTGGTCATCTGATCCTTCCATCTCCCATCATCTCTTCCTCATCTTCTGTCTTCCGCCTCTCATCATACTTATCCATTCCAACCAACCCTTCCACACCTGCATCCAATACAATGTTGTCTTTATCCTTCCATATCGTCACTGCCGGTTTGGTGATCTTACTTAAATCCTCCTGCGGCATGGCAATCTTACTTAAGAGTCCCTCTTAAGCATGATTTGTCATCCTGCACTCCCCCACTACCCCACATTCTCTCCATCTATCCCTCTACATTTTTCTACGTCATTCCCCATCATCACATCCTCTCACCCCCTCTTTCATTCTCGCAAACACCACTTCTTACTAGTCCCTTTTTCATCTCCATCATCCGTCGCTGGGTAATATTACTTAACCGTTGCTTCTCTATTCATTTCGTGTCTTGTTTCTTCATTTCTCTCTCATTCATTCTCATCCACTGCATCCTCTCCTCATCTTCATATTCCTACACATTGTTATCCCTCCTTTCTTTACTCTTTCCACTCCGTCTTCTAGGGTTCTCCCACATATATACTCCCATGTTTACCCATCATTGTCATTGATCTTCCAATTCTTTCATCATCCTCTTCCATTTCTGCACGCTAGAATTATCAGTGGACTTCTCCTAAAAATCACTCATCCCCATTCTACACAACCTGAATCCTTTTCTTTGACCTCCTCCATTCTATCTTCATTCCTTCCTTCCTCTGTGTCCTCTGATCATTATCAGAGGACTTCTCCTAACGTCCCTTCATTGGCGTTCCCCCTCCCGTTCTTTGTTTACTTTTTTCCTTGTCTTATCTTTGGTCTCATCTTTTCCTACTGATCATTATTGGTGGATTTCTCCTAACATCCATTCATTGGCATTGCCTTTCCTATCCCTTCCTTTCTTTTTCCTCGCCACCTCTCTATCTTCCATTCTTCCTTGCCAATTTCTTCATTGTCTTCATCATACACCTTCTCTCTATTTTCTTGTCATCAGCATATCCTCATCTCATGCATCTCTATTTCTTTTCCAATCGATGTCATTCCTTCCCTCAAGTTTCTCTTTACGTTCCTTATGCTTCTCACTCTTTACCAAATATCTTCGTTCTTGGTTCCCTTCCTTCTGCATAATTTTCTTCGTTGTCTTCTCCTCCTTTCTGATCTTTTTCTTATTTCACTTCCTCTACATCATCCTTCTCCCATTTTACCTCGCACTTCCTCCTTACTTCCCCGTTGAAAACCTGACTCTTCAACATTATCACATTTCCTTTATCATCTCATCATCCACATGCATTTCCACACAATCAGTTCCATATTCTTTGCCTTGGATTTCCTCACTATGATCTGTTTCCCTCAATTTTCTTTTCTCTATCATCTCTTTCATTTTCCATTACCTCTCTGTTTTCCTCTGCTCCAACCTTCATCACGCCTTTCATCTTGAATAACTCTCTCCCTTTTTCATAATTTCATCCTCTGCTCTGTTCTTTTCTTGTCTTCTCTTTGTTTGTCCTTCATTTCCCCCTTTCTCTATAATCCTTCTTTGTTATCTTCTTCCTCCCCTTTCATTCCTTATTTTCTCCTCCTCCATCTCCGTCCCTCTATTCCATATCCTTGTCGCCTTCATATTCAATCTTTCTTGCTCTTCTCATAATCAACCAATCCTCCTGTCTATTCCCTTTTCTCTTTCTCAACATCCCTTACATTTGGAATTCACAGTCAATGCCAATGTTTCTCTGTTTATGTATCGCCATCTATCCCTTTCATTACCGTTCTTGTTCTTCTCTTTGCACACATTGACCTCTTCTCTTTTTGAGAACCTTGTCACATCTTTTATCTTCGTCAGTCCTCTCGCAGGGACATCATCATATCCATTTCTAAGAATCTCTTCCCATCTTCTTTTGACATTTTTGTCTTGGAAGATACCATAATGGCCATCACCTATCTAATCTTGTTCTCTTCCATGAATATTTTCTCTACTTTTGTTTTATCGCAAAAGTGACTACTTGATCATTACTTCTTATCCTGGCACTTATGAAAAACAAGACTTCTTTGTCTTCTTCACCTGTATAATTTTCTAACACTTATGCCTATCTTTCCTATGAAACATGATTACCATCACATTTATCACCCTTTTAGAAAATTTCCACCTATCTCACCTTTCTATTCTATCTGCTCATCCTGCCCACATTTATGATTATTCCATCAATGTCTTACGTTGGGGCAACCTTTTCATCCTTCTATACTTGTAGATATCATATAACTCAATTCTTGTTACCTTCTGCGTTGCCAACATGTGCTGGGGCATCATTATCTTCATCAAAATCATCCACTTTTACGGATGCATGATCTTTTTCATTGCACGAAGGTCCTCAAGTGAATAAAGTATTAATCCCACATCTTTTGCATTTATTTTCACATATTTTGATGCATTTTCCTATGACCCATTGGTCATCCCAATGGTTTACATCCATACTGCCAAGGCCTGGTACTTCACCCACTCACTGGTCTGTACAACGTTGTCCACTCTGTCTTCATTGTTAGAGTCTTTCTAGTCAATTTTCATCCTCTTTTTCCTACTCAGATGTGATATTGGAGTCAAGCGCCATAAATTTTTTTTATTGTAATAAGGGTCCTGTGATCCTATTTTTCCTGAGGCATCCATTGCACTTTGGTCATGTCTTCATCCATCCTCGGATACATATCTCATCTACACCCTTTTTGTTTTTGTCTCGTGGTTTGCTATCGCAAACCACTGAACAAAAGGGGGCAAATGTAGACACCTATTTTTTGTTATAGAGCCCCTCTATCATCTCATATTCACACAATTTCAATTTTCACATCTCTTTCTCTTAAATTATATTAAATCGTATTTATTTTCTCACATTATTTGATTAATTATCAAATGGGCTCCATGTAGACCCATTTGATAATTCAACTTTTGGCATATCCCCATCCTTCACAAATTATTTAATTCATGGGTATTAATACACCCATCTGACACCTTCTTTTTAAAATGGAATCTTTATCTCACCCACCATGTCAATCATGCTCCCCACTCCATCTAATAATTCAAGCGATGGTCCCCACGTGATCACATCATATCCCTAACTCAGGTTACTTTACTCAACCCCAGTTACTTGTTAACCCCAAATCTAACCTCACATCTGAGTTATAAATATGGGTTTTTTCTCCCATATTTCAAGAAAAGTGGAGAAAGACTTAAAAAGGAGAATGATTTTTCAAGGAGAGGACCGAAGACCTGGAATACCTAGGCCTAAAGAAGAGAAGCAAGAGCTTAATTAAGTTTTTTCCAGTTTAAGGAAGAAACCTTTGCCATGGTTCATTATCTTGTCATCTTGATGCTCAATTCATCTCCATAACAGAGCATAAGCTAAGTTACCTTCATTATTTTAGTTACTTTTCGTTTTATATTCCATTACTACTATTCATAATCTATTATTATCTTGTTTGACACGGAGGTTGACATCTTCCAAGGGAGTTAAAATTCTCTTGGAACTGACATCTGTCTAGGAAACTTCCACATATTATAATCTAATCTAATCTGTTTCAGTTTTTTAGATCTAACTTCTGTTATATCATACATCTATCTTACTTTGCGCATGTATCTTCCATCATCATCTCTAAGGTACTAAGCCCTTGTATACTCGACATTGTTTAGTGTTTCTTGATTACTCATACACTCATCTGGATAAGAAGTTGGAAACGCAGATCAACAATTATTGCTCACTACTTCACAAAATGCGACTGACACAAGAGCACCTAGAGCACGCTATGCACAGACGCACCAAAACTATATCCAAGTCCAAAATGTAGTGCAACACTCAGTGACAAGACCACTAGTTCAACAGTTGAGGTCAATCCGACCCATCAATTTTGCATCTTTTATTTATCTTAGGGTTTGACGCTTCCTTATTTCTTTCAGATCGTCATTTAATTATTCAACACATTCAACACAACTCAGCAAATCCAGTGCAACAGATAGATAGTATTTCAAGATACCTTGTGACCCTACAAAATTCATATTCCAAGCATTTACAGCGATCAGCGTGCCTAATCTGCAGACTAGAGCACCCTAGGGCACCCTAGTACCTTCTCAGGCACCTCAGTCAGCTCAGATCTTCCAACTTCGGCCTTCATGACAATTATGAGTGGTAGTTCTTACTTCCATATTTTATTATCAGACTTGCGACAACCTACGATAGTCTTCTTCAATTAACTAAGTCATTTCTCCTTCTTTAATTATATATTTAGGGTTTTATTTCACTTAGTATAATTATTTGCAATTATTACATGCTACTTTAATGCATTATACAATGTTTTAGTACTCCTAATTAGATTAACTAGGGTTACTATTTCCCCATATTCATCTAATTTTAGTTAATCAAATATGGTTATTATTTCCCCATATGGTTCTCTTGTTCTAATTTCGTAATTAACCCTGAAAAGGCCAACCACTAAAAATATGAAAAGCTTAAATGGCTTGAAAGTGCCCAAAAGATGAGTGCAAAGTGTAAAGAGGATCAGGGCACCCCAAATGGGACCAGGGGACTTGGAGCACCCAGATATGGTCTGGGCACACCAGTCAAGGATAAGAATGACGTAGGGTGATGAAATAGACTAGGAAAGTACATGCAGAAGATCGGAAGTGATGACAGAAAGCAAAGTAAAATGGCCAAAGGACATGGGTTAATTAGTGCTTTCTTCACTTAAAAACCATATGAATAGTAGTATGATACCGAGACTAAATAATACCCAAAGTGTTTGATTTAGTTTCTACGAGGATTTGCCACTTCTCCTTCTCCTTGGTGATAGTTGCAAATAATAGAATGATCCTTCTTCTGTTGTTCTAGACTTTTTTTGAATCCTTCTCATGAATCGAGATACTAACATTGTTGAAACCAGTTGATATAATGCTTAGAGTCACCAAATGTGTTGTTGCAAAGCCTCTAAAGACTGGAATTTCACCAAGATACACAACAAAACTTAGTGATATAACAAGAAAATCTCAGTTGTACCATCGGGTGTGCCAAAATGGTCATCACCAAAAAACAACACCCTCTGATTTGTCATGTATGTGTAGATGAGAAATCAATATTTTTGGGTAACATGGGATTATATCTCAAGTTTTAGGACTTGTTATTTGAGACAAACCTCTAGAGAAGGTTGGTTCCGCCACCTAATCCTAATGTTGAACTACTCCTAAGGAAGGAAATGTAGCTATCTAATCCTAATCTATGATTCCAAAGGACCAGGGGAAAAGAAAGATGCATGAAAATATAAATCCTAAGCTAAAAGGAGGTGATAATGCCAAAAAGGGGGTGGAGAAACACTCTAAAATGAGGGGAAATGGAAGAAAATTGAGGAAGGAGAGGGCAGACATAAGTGCCACAATCCAAAACATCACTCAAACAACCATTTTCATGGAGCACAACAAATTCAAACCCTGTAAAGAGAACAAAATATGCACAATAGACCTGCAAATGTAATGAAAGGCAAGGAAATGTAATAGAAACACAAGCTAGGACATATCAATAGCCACAAAACAAGTATTGTATTTCTTCAAGTATGAATGATCCATTACATTGAAGGATAAAAGGCAAGGACCACCATGTAAGATGTCCAAATCTTAGGCTTGTAACTCACAATACGAAATGTAACACTTAGAGAAGGATGCACCAATATTACAAGGATGTCCAACACTTACAAATGAGTCTCTTTTTATAATATATAGAAAATGGGAGAGAGAAAGAGAGGGGAAAAAGAGGGAAATTAGAATTTAGGCCTTCACCCAACAACAACATGGACTAATTTTCTGAAAAGAGGTATGGGCAGCCTACCAAGGCCATTCCTCCATTGTACTTTTCTTGTAGTAAAAATAATGGGCACCATACCACATCAATTTTTGTAGTTGGGCTACCTTAATATGTTCATTTCAATGTTGGAGATGTTTTCCTCTTTTTCACCAACCTACCCTTGCCTAAATAAAGAAATCCAATTTTGTGGTGTAAAGGAAGTTGAGAGCTTTTCAACGATATTAAATTTATCAACTTTGGACAATCTACGTGAAATTTATGCCCATTTTAAGTTTGGGGGGTCAGGATGGTCATGAATGATTCCTTGCACGACTGATTTTTTCACTTTTAATGAATTTTCCTTTTTCTTGTGAATAAAGTGGATATTTAGAGCACTTATGGATGTATGGAACTATTCCCCCATTTCCTCTCCGCCCCACTTTTCCTGAAATGGTATTTAGATTTGTGTTTGGCAGATATTCGAACCACGGGTGGAACTTGGGAACTATTCCACCCCGACCCTCGATGCCCACAAGTCACCTCTTGCCCGCAATACTGGTCTCCACCTTGTCACCTCATTGATTAGATGATAGGCCCATGTGGGGAATTCTTTGCCTTGCGCAATAGTTCCCTATGCGACTGGTTCTTCCGCACCACCCCTAATCCACATTCCACTATCTCTCTACCATGCTTTTTACTTATTGTGGGTCAACAACCCTTGCGGGGAACTATTTTTTTCACGGAACTGTTCCACTTGTCGCTTAGTTCTCCACACACCCCTCTGATCTGCATTACATTGTAACCTTAGCTTTTTGGGCCAAACAACTCCATAGGGAACCAATTCCACTTACACACCAAAAGTCCGCAATACACTAAAAGTGGCCCATTTTTCCATTTTTGGCCAAGTATGGAATTGAGGAGTTAGTCCAAAAAGTTTAGAAGTGTCCTAAAGCCAATTTTATCCATTTTTATCAGTTTTTTACCCTTGTCCAAGTCCAAATAAATCATGCAAGTTATCAAAATTACCTTAGGGGGGAATTTTGGATAACAATACATTGAATAAATGTGTGTAAATTTTGCTTTTGAACACATAAAGTTCTATGACATAATTACAATAGTATATTCAATCATTAAAGTGCTTAGGGGAGAGGCAATAGTTGGTGAGCATGGAGCAGTCGATGAACTAATTTATGTGTAAATGGGCTATATTTAGTTACTATATAAACAAAGACAACACATATTTATATTCATATATTCCTTAGATGTTAAGGTAAGTGATTCACATATTTATTGCATATGCATACATTCTTTAGATATTTAACATTCTGTCTATTTTCTGACATTCTTCACGTATTCAACATTCTGACTATTTCCTGTCATTTTTCACATATTTATGCATTCTTTGAATATTTTGAATATTGAAAAGGTAACTTTCATTTATCTTTTCAATATGTGGGTCCCTTGGTAATATAAGTATTTATTCAATAATGGCAGTGTAATAAGGACATGCACTAAACTAACTCAAATATATTCAATGTATGAAAACTAATTTATATGCACATTGAAAGTTTGAATGCGTAGTAGAAAATGACATAGTTACAGTTGTATATTCAATGTATGTGTTAACCATTTAACCTACCTTGAAGAAAAATATGTTAGACAATTTTTGTAGAAAATCCTTGTACACTGAAATTTTCGAAGGTAGAAAATCTTTGGACTTTGAAGATTTTTTTTCTTTCAGAGTTTTATAGTTTGGATTCAAGATTGATTTTTTAGCTCTTCAAATTCCAAAACCTCGAAAGTCCAAAATTTCAGACTTTCGGGCTTTCGGCTTTCAGGAATTTTTGCCCCACTTGGTTTAAATCCCTCTCGGACTTCCGAAAGTCTGAATTTTCAGAATTTTGGGCTTTTGGGTTTTCAAAATTCTCTGAGTCATTTTTAGGAGTTTTAGTTTAAAACTTCCGAAGTCCAAATGTCTGAAAGTCTGAATTTTCAGAATTTTGGGTTTTCAGGTTTCGGAAAATTTTCATTGCCAATTCATTTTTTTCATCTCCCAATCTCCGAAGCTCGAAACCCTGAAATTCCGAATTTCGGGATTTCAGGTTTCAGACTTTCAAAGGTCCTCCGCGCAATTAATTTTTCACCTACCTCCATATGGATCAGATTTCTGTCATTAATATTGGGTTTTCTATTTAAACTCGGTTTTTACTCGTCATTATTACCTGACACTTTTACTCTAATACTCCATTTCTTGTACTTTCGAAGTCTTTTTCAAGGTATGGTAATTTGTTTATTTTATTTTGGTTTTAGGTAATTTTTCTTTGTTTCCTTCTCATTTTGGTTTTCCCTTTGGTCTCCCTTTGTGTTTTTTTTGAAATGTCGACCCCCTTGGTTCACAACGTTTCACATTTTTAGTTTTCTTTAGGTATTCAGATGTTGTTCAAAGGATCCTCTTAGGCCTCCCATACTTCTTCTCGATTCTCGTTTTTCATAATTTGTAAGTTATTGATTGTTCAGCAAGGTCCTTTTCCTTTCTTTCAAGTTTTCAATACTCTTTTCGGAGAATTTTTTTTGGATATATTCCCTTCAAGAGAATTTTCCTTCAGAAATTTCAAAACTTCCAACTTCAAAGAAAAGTCTTTTAGAGAACTTCCGACTTCAGAGATTTTTCTTTCAGAACTTCTGGCTTTGGAGAAACACTGGTTCGAGAGAAATTTTTCAGGGAAGATTTCAGTTTGGGAAAAATTCTTCATAGGAGATTTCCTTCAGAACTTTTGGTTTTGGAGATTCTGGTTTGGGAAAATTTTCAGATATTTCAGTCAGGGAAAAATCTTCGAAGACTTTTTCAGGAGATTCCAGTTCGGTGATTCTTTTTGGAACTTTTTAGTTTGGGACTTCAAAAGTTTTTCTGTCAGGTTTTTGGAATTTCTACAACTTCGGCTTCCAAAACATAGGGTTTGATGTATGCTTCCACTTCAAAGGGAAAAGAGAAGATGAAATATTCATTTCTTAGGGGTTTCTCCTCACTCCTGCCTATCTTCTGACTTAGGGAATATTGGGGACACTGATCTAGGACAAATTGATTTTCTAGATTTCTAGGAAAGATTAAAGGCTTCAAACAAGAAACCATGGATGTAGGTCATCTACGATAGTAGGCTTGCCCTTTCCGTTGGTTTTCCCACATCTATGCATTACCCAGAATTTGTTTTAGCTACAACAACCCACTTTGACAAAGACTCCATGTCAGTTAGAGATAGTGATGATAAGGTGGTAATCCATTTGGACCCAAACTTCTTCGAAGATCTACTTAAAGTTCCCGATGTTCAAGATTATGCCACAATTTCACCAGAGATAGCAGTGGAACATTGGGATAAGAAAGAGGAAGTATGCTCAAAAATCATGATGAAATCTTATCTGGCCAAGAACTTCACCAAATTACCCAAAACTATGCATCGGTTGGATTTTATTCAGGAAGTCAGTGATCTTATTGTGTTGTTAAGCAGAGTTTCAGGTCTTCCTTCTATAAAGGAATTCTAGGAATGGATGTTTTTATACATCACGACCATCAAGAAGAATGATGAGTTTATCCGATGGGGGGAGCATATTAGTAGCTCCATTTGCTATCAATTGGGTAGAGTGTCAGATACGAAGACTTTCTACATGACATCCTTCCTGGTGTATGTGGCTGCTGCTATGGGAGATTTTGCTAGTTTGAATACCAAGGGTGTTCACAGCACTTCCCAAATATATGACTTTTATCCCCAACTCACTCTGGATGAGGAAGTAGGCATTTCTGTAGAGTCAACGAATGCTTTCTTTTGTTCATCCTCTATCATTTTGACAAAGAACTATATAATCAGAGGATTTCTGATGAAGCTTTCAAAGAAGTGTGGAATGGGGAGAAATCTACTTTCAGTTTCCTACATTCACCTATATCTGGATTCTAGGTTTCATAGGTGCCCCAAGAAAATTGCCAAGGTGCCCCACTGACAAATGGATTCTATTGGAATTAGTTCGGCAGTTATTGGATTATCATCAAATCCAAAATAAGCGTCACAAAACAGGAATGCATTTCCCTATTTCGATTGGCAGGTACTCTTGCCCAAATATTCACAAGGCAAAAAATGTTGATGCAGAAATGGCCGAGGTAACCCTGCGGACCTTTCATCCATGGAATAATTTTGATTATTGGGGTAAGTTTGGGGAAACAGGTCGGTCCAGTGACCACGTGCCCCAATTGGAAGATATCTGGATTCATTTTCGAGATGAATACATCGTGCGACAAAGGGATTATGAAATATTAACCCTTGACGAGATTCGGCAATTTGGTTTGGCCGATGTGCCAAAGGACATGCAAGACAATGATGAGGTTTTGGATTCATCATATAAGGATGATAATGTTGCCAATCAACCACTGCCATGGATTGATTGGTATGTGGAAGAATGCAGTAATACAAAGGAGAGGGTGGGACCCATTTTAAAGAGGACTTTCAGTTGGTTGGTCACCTTGGGAATCTCACCCAAAGGGGAAAATTAACCTACAAATACAGGAGCTATACCAAAAATAAGCCAACCAACACCCACTAAGGGAAAAATGTTGACTCAAAAGACTCCTACAATCTCAAAGAAGATTTCATTTGTTGTTGGTGGCTCATCTCTCTTGAAGGCTTCTACTCCCAAGATCACATCTCCTGTAGTGCCTGTGACAGAAGTGGTTGAATTCAGTGACTCTCCTAGTATCTTCCAAGATCCATCACACCTTCTTCTTCCTCCATTATCACTTCCAATATCAGTTCCTTCCACTTCCACAATCATTTCTTCCTTCCCATCCCCTTCTATGGCCCAAGTATTCTCATCACTTCCAGTTCTATCAGCTGGGGAAAATATTGGGTCACCCATTTCCTCTTCGCTTCCTTTAACACTTCCATTTTCTTCAATCAGACCTCCTAGCATCATTCTATCAAATCCTATGGCTATCCTTAGATCCACACCATCCATCATTTCTACTTCTGCTCAAATACCAGCTAGGGTTTCTAGTGATCTTTCTTTAACCAATGTTTCAGGTATTGGATCTGCTGCTCCATCTTCATCAGCTCTAGCCATACTAGAATGGTTGTTTAGGAAAACTCCCAAGCAAAAGAAGAAGGTTCCTCTGGGAGATGTTATAGATCTCAGCATATTGGAGCATATGCCCAAGAGACAAGCCAAGAGACTGAGAATCATGTCAATTCTGACGGTTAACCCATCTGGAGAACGTGTGATAGAGGTTGCCACCCCCATTGAGGGGAAAACTAAATAAAAAATCACAGCTACGGATTACTAGATTTCAAAATTCTCATTAGGGAAGGCTACTCATGAAGGAGCTAAGCAATATGTGCACACTGCTCTTAGGGCCCTTTTGGAGAAATATGACAAAGATAAGGCCACCAAGGATGAGCTCAAAGCCAAGGTCGAGCAACTCACTGCACTACTGCACAAAGTAACCCAACCCACTCCATCCACTAAAGTCTCAAATACTACGGCTATGAAAATTTCATCTACAATTGATGATATTTCTTATCACGAGCTCGAGAAGCTAGGCCAGAAAGGGAGATCAGTGAGTGGATGGATGGAGAGAATTTTGTAGGAAGCCAATCCTTTAATCAAGGAAGTAGTTGAGATATATAAGGATCTCTAGGTTGCAAAAACCACCATTTCCAAGATGGATGAGGCCTTCTCTGAAGATAATAATAATCTAAATTTAAATTTGGCAACATGGAGTGACATCAGAGAAGAGGATCCTGACTTGCTTCTTCAGGAAGAGGTGATCGATGATGTCTCTAAATTATTTGAATATCAAAAGGCCATGGAATTCTAGTGTCAAGTATTGTAGGATCTGATTAAGAAATTGGAGGAGAAACGAGTGGAGATCACAGATGCCCTGAATGACATCTCAGAGGAGTTTGATATTGCCAATTGCAAATTCTTCAATGAAAATATCAATGCTCTTCTTGAGGATCAGATTAAGGGAAATTTCAAAGATTTGGTGAAGCGTGATGATGAGGTCACCGAAAAATTTCAATAGTGACTCCATTGACCGATTGGTCTTGTGTCAAAATTTCATAGGGAGACTAAATAAAGTTACCAATTAACTTCGAAGATTTCCAGCCAGGATCACAAAAGAGATTAAGAAAACATATGTAGTGAATCACTATGCATGTGGGCCTGGAGATGAGGCAATTTAGGGGATTATCAAGTGCTTCATTGAGTACAAACACCGAATGGATGTGTGGGAAGAAGGACATCAGAAACTTGCAGGTGAGGGAGATGTAGCTGAACCAGGCCAAAGTTGAGCAGCCATGAAAGGACAAGTCCAAGCTCTGGATCAGTCAAAGTTGCAGGGTTGACTGAGTCAAACCCTTGTAACAAATTTGTTATTTTCATGGGAGCATGTTCCCTTAATATTAATGACATTTCTATTTTTAGTTAAATGTTAGTTAAGGGCCCAGCTGTAATGGCTCAGCCTAAGAACTTATAAATAGTTGAATGCTTCCAGTTAGTAGATATAGATTATTTTTTAGAGGAGTTACTCTTCAAGCTTGGAAGAGTGCTTCAAATATTCTAAAAAACCTTTTAATTATATTTAGATTTACACCTTGTTGTTTAAAATTTGATTTATTGTGTTGAATGGTTAATCAATGTTTACTTTGTGAATTTACAATTCCTTAGTGAGAGTGATTATCTTACCTTTATTTCAGGTTATCTATTTCATGTTGTGAAGGAATAATACTACTATATTTTATGTCAGTTGTGAAAATATTATTTTTCTTCTGCATTAATTTTATGTCATTATTGTCCCTAGTCGTAGAAATAGATGTTGATATATGCATGTGTGGTTTCTTTATGATGAATTAATTGTGTGTCGAATCTGATTTGATCTACCCTTATGTACACTCAAGTTTAATAAAGGAACGTCCACCCCTGGTTTGTGGTATTTTGTACCCTTTCTAGTTGCGATAGGTGAAGGTGGTCAGTGATGCAAGTATACCTCCCACATTAACCCTTCCAGATGTTAAACATCCCTTAATTTGGTGCATCACCACTTCTAGTATAGGTTTTATTTCCTTACAAATCTCTTTCCCTAATCCCATGAAATGTTAGCATAGGACTAGATAACCCTTTTATCTTGCATTAGAAGTAGTGTTGTGTTTAGTTTAGGAAGAGGAAGTCCATGGCCTTCTCCGGAGGTCACCTCGAGCCCAAGTCCCATAGCTTGAGAGGTGATCCCATGTGTCCCAATCACACTAGAACAATCCTATTCACATTTTGGCCATTCAGAGGGTGCAGTGATTTGGTGACAATAGTTCACATATGTAATGTATATCCACACATTATTCATGGCAACACGCATTTGTTAGTTGTAATGGTAACTAAACTAAAAAAATCTGCTAATAGAAGTGTATATTGAATAATAACACTGCATATTCAATAACAACATTGTATATTTAATAACAATGCTATATTTTTGTAACATGCACTGAAACAATTCAATATATATTGAAAATAAAAACATACACTTAAAAGGTCAGTCTGTAACAAAATTGTAACACACATGTGTGAAAAAACATTTTTTTTGGACATTTACTAATACCAAAGTTTATGGTGAAGGGATGATTAAAAAAATGCATTGAAACAAGTGAATATGTACTGAAAAACAATAGTTTGACGTGCATGCTTGAAAACCCATTAGTTCAAAATAGAACCCGTTTATCTATTCTAGTAATTACACTCAAAAATGTATCTACTAATATAAGTGTACATCCAATAATAACACTGTATATTCAATGGCATAATTGTAATTTGAAACTATAAGAGACATGTGAAAAAAAACCCTATTTTTATAAATAGTTACAACACCGTAACAGAGTTCATGGTGAACAAAGGATTAAAGAAATGCACCGAAACAAGTGAATATACACTGAAAAGTAATAGTTCAACATGTATGCTTGAAAAAACATTAGGTTAGAACATAACACGTTAGTCAATTGATACAGTAACTAAACTAAAAAGTATATATGAAAATATAAGTGTATATTCAATAATAGCATTGTATATTCAATAACAATAGTATTTTGAAATTGTAAAACACGTGCTTAAAAAATCCCTTTTTGGACATTTACTACACAGTATTAGCACATTTTGTGAAGAGGGGGGATAAACAAAATAACACTGAAATAAACAATATAAACAAAAAAATAATACTTCAACATGCATGCTAAAAAACTTAGGTCAAGACAAAACATGTTTATCAATTGATACGGTAACTAAATTGAAACGTATATATGAAAATATAAGTGTAAATACAATAACAACATTGTATATTAAAAAACAATAGTGTATTTTGAAATTGTAAGATATGTGCGTGAAAAAACCTTGTTTTTGGACATTTATTACATTATATTAGCAAAGTTTGTGGCAAGGGGTGTAAACAAGGTAAAATGAACAACCCTGTGTATAAATGTGTACAAATGGCTAAAATAACATGAATTAACAGAGAACCTGAATAGAAGATCAAATAAGAACATGCACTTAAAAAACTTAATATAAATGAACATACATTTGTAATCCTAGTATTGCTTGTCACGCTTATTGTATGAAACCTGTAGAGAAATGATCCAAACAATTATGGAAACAGGATCACCTCATGACCCACTCAATGAATTGAAACAGAATGCAAGAAAGATGAGGAATCCGCCATGATTCCCTTTGCCGCAAATGATTTTTATAGGCCTTCGACATTATTTCAAGGTAGAAAGGGACGAGAATGTTCATCTTCCCATCCATTTGAGTGCACTTCCAAACCAAAACACAAGTAGTTAATGACAACATTGAATGTGACATTGAAGCAAAATGTGAAATAACGATAGAGGTTGACAAAGTGATATGAGTGATGTGAAGTGAATTGGATGCATTTTTATTTGGATTAAAGGGAATTTTATCTTTATGTCACGTGGTTACATACACCTTTTTGTGAGAGAAGAGTTATTTATCAATTCACTGTCAAATTTTCACCTTTTAAAGGGGTTTTCAGTTTTGTGACCTCCACATGGCACGTAACATGGTGCCAAGGTAGTATCCAAACTTTTTAAAAATCACCACAATTTTTTTTAACAAGGCAATTTTTTTTGGAGTCCCTCCTACTCCATAATTTTATCAGTACATCATTAAACATAGGGTGCTCAATGAATGACACCTTTCCCTTAGTAGGATTCTTGAATATGTGGGTATTCTCGACAACGACTTGCTTACTCGTTGGGGTATAACTTTTGACATATTATGACTTTCTTCTCTTTGGAACTAAAAGTAACATATAAATCATCTGTGTTTATTCATTTATAATCAATAACTAGCAATCGTACGTAAATTGTATTATGAAAATACTGAAGGGGATACATCGAAGAAGTGAAACTGGAGAGGACGAAACATGACAAAGGAAGAGGGTCAATGAAGAAGGGGTTTGAGGTAGGAGAAGTCGAAGGTTGGGAAAAAATCTTGGGGGAAACAATGCAAAAATCTTATTTCCTACAACCACATGCCTTTTTTTGTCAATAGTTAGAAGAAGAAAGGGGGGTGTGACATGCAAGGCATCGAGGCAACATATTTTGGAGATATATTAGAAGGTAAGGATTAGTCAATCAATATTGTTGATGTCAATAGTTGTTTATAATTTTAGTGCTTGTGTTTTTTGGGTATTAAGAAGACTATCATGGTAATGAATAATTTTTGCTCCACATTATCATCTCCATTTCACTTACATTTTAGATATGAATGTGTGTAATTTACACTTAAAGGGGTAAAAATTAAAAAATGGGGAAATTCCAACAGGTTCTAGGTTTGAAACCATATCACTTGAATATAACAGACCCTGCTCCTTTTTGTGGTTTGGTAAAAAATGGCGCTCATGTCCTTCATCCATGGAATCTAGTTAGACTTTAATTAGAAGTGAGGAAAACTATTCTCAACATGTGTCATGGGTTTCCTGATGGTGGCAACATGACGACTGCCATAAAATGGGCTTTTTTATTATTTTATTTTATTTTTTATTAGTGTCGATGTTATCAATTGAATGGAGTTTAATTTGTTAGATAATATGAAGAGATGAATGGAAAGTTAGGAATAAAAAGGTGGGAATTAAATTCCTACACATACCACACCTATTCCATGACTTAGAGTGTCCCTGCCCAAAAAATATATGTTTTTTGTGCTCCACTTTATCGTCTCAATCTCACTGGGATTATTCACACGAGTGCATTATGCACCTAAAGGGGCAAAAAAAAAGGGAGATAATCCAATAGGCTCAAAGGTTCAAAATTCAACCATGTTTCTCAATTATTGTAGCATTTTGTAGGCCCCTTTTCAATTCTAACCTCGAGTAATTACAGGAAAATAGCGGATGCACAAATAATCATCAATAATTGAGCCCCTATTGTTGGAAAACACAAACACTAAGAGGGGAGGGGTGAATCAGTGCTTCTTCAACCTTTGAAAACAATTTCATGTCTCAGCAAACATTATATCTTGATTAACCTTTAGCACAAGGAAATAATGGCATTCAAGCATAAGAAAATGAAAAACAAACACGCATGAAGACAAAGGTTTATGTGGGAAACCCTTAAAGGGAGAAAACCCCATTGAAATCAATGCAATACAACGAAAAATTGTCATATGAGAGATTACAAAGATTCAATTTATTGAGCACCTACTCAACTTGAAACACCAACTCTAACAACTTAGTCAAACACCTACTTGACAAATTTTACAAGCTACAACTTGCATGGAAGCACCGACTCCAACAACTTAGTCAAACACCTACTTGACAACTTTTGCAAGCTACAACTTGCATGTAAGCACTAACTCCCTATTTTTTTATGCATTCACTTAGGCTTTACAAAGTTTTGATAACATTCATATGACCTAGTTTCTTAAGACAACAAGTTTGTGATCTCATCTTCAGTTCCTATGTTTTCATCCTCCTCCTTCACACACCTTGCTTCACCTATTTTCACATATCTATATTTTCTTACAAGAAAATTCTTTAGACTTCTTTTTCAAGGGCATTAAATCTTACATATACACAAGGATGACACTCCTTTACACCTCTTTCACTTCATCTCCCAACTCTTAAACCTTCTTACCTCTTCAACTTGAATGCAAGATTCTAGATGACATCACCTAGAGTTATTACAATCTCATTATTACATTTGCATGTGTATCAGTTGCAAGTACAAACCCTTCTTGATCTTTCGTGGCTCTTCTAACATATATTAGGAATTGAATGACATTTATTAACTCACTACACCTATGATACCACTGAAAACATTCCATCTTCAACTGACATCTACAAACTTCTTTTGTAACGGTTTATTCCTTTTTGTCTTCTCCTTAACGAAGCCTTATTTGTCTTCTAGCTATCATAGACAATGCAACATGTGTTAGGAAGGTGTGAAAACTTTACTAAGGTCCTATCCTTTTCATCTATATCCTTGAAAATCTTTATAACTCACCATTTTATCATCAAGCCTCCATTAACACTGATATGCTCTATTAGGACTACGACCTTCAAAATACAGTCTTCAACTTGGGTGCATGAAACCCTCTTAGTCTCATGTCATGATATGAAAACATGATGAAATACTCTTCAATATGTCTAGGACATCACCATGTGCTTGGAGTATTGTAGATCAGAGCATAAGACCTTCATTTCATCTCTTCTTCTCAGCTGGGTGTTCAGAGTCATGACAACTCATTCAAAAAAATTATTAACCAAAACTAATGTACAAACTTGCAAATCCTTTTGATGTTTGGAGAGTGTCATACGTGACCTATGGTTCATCTTAATAACTATATCATCTCCATTCATACCATGAAGCACTGATTAGAACAAGGTCCTACAAGATTTGTATGCACAAAAAAACTAGTCTTCACAAAATGAGAACCTTAATTCATTTAACCACATGTTCATGAATCTCATGGAATATTTATATAAATCTCTAATCCTTAGGAAAATTATCAAGCCCATAGCATGCATCATTGTAGGGCATATATCTAAAATGTGATTGCATCTCTAAGACTGCTCACACTAGGTTTTAGGTCGCAAAAACTAGTCTAAGTCTAGTTAGTTTCCATCACTCCAAACTTAACTTTTATGCCCAGCCATTACATGAAAAAATTCAAGAAATACCTCAAATCCATCTTCAAACACTCACTTGCATAGGTTACGTGGAGAAATACATACTTGCACTCTTGTTTCTCAGACCTTCTTAACAAACCTAGTGAGCCATTAGCGGTAGGTCATTTTGGATCACATGTTTCACCAAAATTGTGCAAAGAACCTACCTGTGAATTCTCATAGACACTTAGGACACATCTCAAGCTTACTCCCATAGTTTTCCTTTCACCATGAAACCTGCAACACATGTCTACACATGCAAAACTTCACAAAATAGAGGATTTCATGTACCTTCTCATGACACCTGAAGCATACCACCACCACCAAAATGAGCTATGGAGAGTTATATGTAGGCTTGAATCGTCACTTTATCATTCCCATGTAATTTGGAGACAAAAAAATTCACATTTTTCCTATCACTCCAAAAATATGGTTTTGGGAGGGTTTAAACCAACTTCACTTCTTAAAGATCATTCATAAAGGATAAGGCATCATTTTACTTCATTCTAGTTGAAATTTTTTCTTGACTCCATACCCCAACATTGATGAATGGATTAGGTCCCCATGCAAATATTTAACATATGAGTGAGCACTTCAAACTTGACCCTTGAGCTGGAAATGGCCATTTTGAGAGCTTGGTAGAACCTTAAACCATTTTTCTTGCTTCTCCTTTGGAATTTTGACTTGAAACTTTGTCCTCAACACTATGTTGACCTTCTTCACATGTCCCAAGGCTCATTTAATTCTTCTCCTATATGAAATTCATCATCCACCTTAACTTGCCCATGCACACCTGGCTTGTCCTAAAGAACATGCCTCTACCAGCTAAAAATTGACCTGTAGCACCTTCCACATCCTCTCTACAATGTCACAACACAACACTCTTTCTTATATTGACTTGCCTTAACTTTCTTTGCTCCATACCCCAAGCCATGCTTGCACTATAACTTAGAATTAGGCCTAGTTGAGCTTCTCTCAATCCATGTTTTGTGTAGCCTATCTTGTTCTTAATAATGAAGACCCTTACACACCTTTGAGACACATCTTAGGATATGTGGAACAAATTTGGAGTTCAATCATAACACCTAGATGTTTGTGTTTGCATCAAGGCCTTGTGCATGCACCATGACACCTCAAAACATCCCACATTGCCACTTCATACACACCATATGAGGTCAAAGCAGGGCACTACCAATCAATCTTCATGCCCCTGAATGATTTACACCTCACAAACACTCTTTTCCATCAATGTTACATGACATCAATGAGACTAGGTTCAACATCTCTGATAGTTGGTTATATGAGCAATAAGTCGATTTATTTTCCGACCAAATTTTGCTATTTAAAAAAAAATACGATGTCAATGTCTTCAATTAGAAAAAGGGTACAATCAAATAGCTTCAAGGTTCGAACCCAAACCACACTACTTTTTAAGAACTTTGTAGGCCTCATTTTTAGTTTGAAGCTCAAGTGATTGTAAGGAAATAAGGGATGTATTGTAGACACTAAATCACACACTTTGGGTACATTTGTAGGTCCTAATCACAAACCACTATTCATATGATTCCTACGTAAGAAAACTAGTAATTGACATCTATTTTTTGCCTCTTTTATTTCTCTCTTGATTTCTCTATGGTCTTGCACAACTCACTGCCCAATTGGACTTTCACTACTTTATATTTCCCGACTCTTGACGCCAACGCCCAGGCGTCCTCGTCCCCTCTAGGATCCCCCGACCTCTTTGTATCTTACTCGCCCCTTTTTGGCCTCTTTTATCTTTTGGGCATCTTGTTTTCTTGGTGGTCGGCCTTTTAGAGGTTAATTATGAAATTCAAACAAGGGAATCATATAAATATAAAGATATGTGAACATAATAAAGGACCAAGCACTAAACATCTACTATTATCACCTAAGGTTGTATCCAAAGGCATTTCAAGAGCATCAAAGCATCCATCTAGATTCATTCAATGGAAAAGGGACTAGGGACTACTTATTCTACATACATTATAGGAGGGGATGTTAATTTTGACATCAACACATTTATTTACATTGTCACATCTAACTATTACTCATTATTCAGTGCATATTACATAAGAGCCACCTAGGGAATGATTCAACACACAAACAAAATGACATAGAGTTTGAGATGTAGTGCAGTGCTCATCACAATTTCACTCAGTCAGATGACTGCTAGGGTTAGTTTGACTCCCCATTTACATATTTATTTTTTAGGATTTGATGTGTTTTGGGTTTTTGTAGGAGATCATTTGTTTTACAGGTTATATGATAATTATGTGGGCATAGTGTAACACACAAGTGACAAACAACGAATGGTAGTGGCATAATAAAAATAAATTTCTGAGGTTTTGTGCAGTCATCGGCGCTCAGAAGTAGTCTATGACACCCCATTCCCAACATTTTCGACATTTTTGTGATTTTCTGGGTTCAGTTGTGACAGTATTCCCTCATGTTTCATCATTTTTTTAGCTCAGTACCTCTTCGGGATTATTGTGAAATTAATTATCTTATTCCCTCTCTTGCTCCCACGGTTTCAATTTTATCTAGCTTATTTCTTAGGTCAGATATGTACTTCATTTCTTAGTATTGCACTATGACTGTGCAATTAGAGTTTTATAAATTCCACATTTGTTAAATCATTTGGTGAAACCGTCTTATTCGAATGTTCTTGGGTATTTAGTTGTTCACTTCTTTCACAGTAGGCGAGAGGATTTGGAAAAGAACTTGGTTTCAGCTTAATGTTTCTGCTTTTCTTGGTCCCTTTGACTCTTTAGTCATGTGGGCATCATTAAAATCTTTCATTTCATTTCATTTCATACTCTCGTCATGGATATCTCCATTCATGATTTCTTACTAGAAAATCCTGATTATTGAACTAAAATCATTACTCTCTTGGCTAATACTCACATTCCTTCTACTACTCATCCAAACATAGTTTATCAGACATTTATAGATGCATTTTCTCAACATCTTACTTTTCCATCTACTATAGTTGACAATCTTTTTGTTTATGACAATGATCCTCCCTTATATATATGAGTATACATCCATAGTTAGAGTGTTAAGAAAACTTTAGTTGATAATGAATTTGAGCTCAATCTTTGTACTTAATCATTCATTTAGAATATAGGCATTTCCTTAGCTAATCTTAACCCAACATCTATTTTTTTCTGGGCATATGATTCTACTACGTGTCATGCATAGGCACTATCACTTTGCCCATCACAGCTGGCCTAAAAATAGTTCCTATAGTACTCTTTGTTATTGATATCCTAGTTCCATATAATTGCTTACTCGGTAGGCCACAACTTCACAAAATGCAAGCAGTACCTTCTACAGTTCACCGATGCATTAAATTCTTACACGAGGACTTTGAATATACAATTATCGCTAATATTAATCCATTCCACCATTGGCCCCTATACCTAACTACTACATTACCTATTCTGACTTCTGCTACTATGCAACATGTTGATTATCCATGACCCATAGACTATCCACACAACTTGCCTCCACTCGAAGGAACTGTTTGTGCATTAGACACTGTCCCATCTACTACAGTATCACCTCATCCTTCTACTAATGTTATGGTGATTTATCGAGGGTTTGTCCATACATCAGATGTCATATCACCTTCGTTGTCTTCTCATGAGCAACATGCATCTACGATCCCTCCTTTCACATGTAATTTTTTCATGAATAATGTTTATTGGCCACATATTCCATTCGATCCCACTTGCTCTAACATTTTTTGCACATATGATGGCTTGGCTTGGCTTGGATTCACACTTGATGATCTTCTCCCCCCTCCTCATTCACCCCATCTCTATCACATATATGTTCATATTACTGTTGCTTATGGTTTTCACATTTTATATCTATCAGTCTTTGTTGCACTCACTTCTTGCATTTCTCTACTTACTCTTGGACATTTTTGGCTTAACTACACTAGTGGTACTCTAGATCCTGATCATATAGAGATTTCATTCCCAATGCCCGTAGACCGCGTATTTATCTGCGATGATTCATTTCTCTGATACTCATAGAATCTTACTTGATGGTATACACATGGTTGTCCACTACCACCTTTCACTAATGAAGAATGTGCATGTATGATTTGTGTCGCAATGGCTCCTTATATGGTCAACCACACACTATTACTTACTAGGTCTCTAACGCATCTCCATTTAGCTTCCACCATGACAATGATGATCTCTTAAAGGATGTTACTTGATCATTCTCATCATCATACACTTGGGGTGCATCATGTTTATTCTCCCCCCTTCTAGCATTATCAGGTGTCTCACATTTCTACTTGTCCACTCTACACTTTGGATCTAGTCTTTCACATGCATATACCACATTTTGATACAATTGTATCATCATTACCTTGTGACGCACTCTAGTGTTATGGTTCACACTTTACTATTGAGGGTATACTACATTCATGAACCTCACATCATACACGAGATACATTTCACACATTGTGCATTTGTAACACATCTATTTGGCATCACATTCTTACACAACACACTCCCTGATGACGCACTCTAGTTCCACGGTTCATACTCAACTGTTGAGGGTATAAATATAAAATGAACCACATCACATTCACACACTTTACACTTTATGCTTCTTCGATCATATATTTTTAGTGCACGCCATTCAAACAAGATCCCAGATAAGTTAACTCTTGTTATAGGGAGCAATATACATTAAGAAATAGACATAGAGCTAGTGTCTGTTGGTGCTCAATTGATCCTTGCCCCATTTTTCCTTGAAATTCACATTCAGTTCGTGGGCTCAGTGCTCATATCATTCACTATGCATACCATTCCATGTTGATGCGTGAAAACATATGTCCTTCATCTTGGTTGCATTTACTCTTTCTTACTTATGCTTACACGTACACGTCAGTTCACATGCCAGACATATATTTCGTATGTCATTATCTTTTTTATATACACATGCACATTCACTTGTTTTCTACTTGTGAATGTAGAATTTCCATAAATCTTTACACACAACACAAATGCTTAGCACTGTACCTCTTACAAGTCCCACAATGGTTCCTAGGGCCATCTACTTTCATACAAACTACAGGTGTTATTATTTCATTTTATACTAATTTTCATTCTTAATAGCACACTATCGGATCATACATGCTTTGACATACTTTTTATCTCTCTAACATGCTAACAGGTGCTTCATGTGCAACATTTGCTTTGAAGGAACTATTTGTTGCCATGGTTATCTGATACTATGCTTGTTATTATTTGCCATTATTTGCAGGCTTTTCCCTTTGTCCTATGTGCACATTGTATGATTTTAGATGCTTTGGCCCTAATTGTCTTGCGATATTGTGAGCAATGTCCCATGTTTGAAACTCACTTTTCGCAATCTACATTATCTTCTTCCTTGATAGCTTACACTTTATCTTCTAGATGTGTATTTGTCTTATTTACACTAACACATGTTTCTAGCCACTTTATTTGCATGTGCCTTAGTTTCTACCATGCACATTCCCTCCCCTACAGGGTTTCAGTTTCTGATCATCATCTAGTCTTGTCCTTTACACTGCATCCTCCTAACGATGGTGCATGCACCCAAAATGAGGGGGCATACATTAAGTGAATCAGTCACCCCATTTAGCAATACACAATAACAGTTCATACCTACACAATACACGAACAACATAGTATTCAGTTACATAAATGTCCCAGAATCTGACTTGGGTCCTCAGCACATCACAAATGCCAGTGCCCAGATATGGAAATGAGTGCTTAGGTGCCCTTAACTAGGGGGCAGTTACAGAGTTTACACAACGGTTTTCACATAATAGGCACAATCCTCCAATAATTAGCACACATGTTATCTTTTTTTTTTCTATTTGTGTTGGATTGAACTGGATTGAAATGGATCAAATTGGAAAAAAGTGGGATCACACCATTTGCAGTGGTGTATAAAGCATCGGGAAACGATCAAGGCTGGAGAATAACACTATACTTTTCTCCCAACACTTATTCAGTTGATATGAACCTTGCATATAATAAATCAATAAATTACAGAAGATAACACAACACAAGATATATGGGTGGGCCAAGATGCCCAAATATGTAGAACAATACCCTTAAGGTAGGGTGACACCATACAATGCTCCTTAAGGAAGGAGTAACTCCACAATCTCCCAAGATGGGAATCCACTTCGAGGGGGACACCTCCAATATACCTCTACCAAGTAGAAGAATCAACTCATACATACCTTCCCTCATAATGATACTCACATCCTTTAAATAGGATGGGTAACACCTAATCCCAATGTAGGCCGACCCATTACCCAATATAATTAATTCCTATGTGAGCCCATATAACTAACTAAGGGGATGTGTGCCACATGTCGGCATCTCCATAAACCCATATACATTATAATATTATATCCCATGTGAACCCGTACATATAACTAAGGGGATGTGTGCCACATGTTGACATCTCCATCAACCCATATATATTATATTATCATATCCCAAGGTACATAGCATTGCCTCCCTCTTTAACATGTTCTGTCCCCGAAACATAAGAAGAAGCCATATAATGAGTGTGCTTTAAATTATTGCACACTTGTCGCCATGCTCGATCATCTAACCACCCATATGAAATCCTAGGGGGTGATGCTGGTCCAAACCTGATTCCATATTCCCTTGTGCTCATCTGATTCCATCCTGGTCCATATGTGTTCCTCCTCGGCATCCATGCATATCCATAATTATTATTCATGTGATTCCATGTCATATAATTATTGTTTCATTGATTCCATGTATAGCCAAAATTATTACTCCTCCAATTCCCTGTATATCCATATAGATTGCTGCCCTTGTGTGTCCTAGCATGTCTCCATGATTTTTTCCTCTCATGATGATGTGGGTGTCTATATGGTGCAACCTTAGTATGCTCAACCTTATCAATCTTTTCCTCCACTTTCTTTTCCTCTTCCAACTTGTTTGCTATTTCTTTTTTCTCTTAAGTAGAGAAACTATTTTTTTATTTTTCATCATGTTCTTCATCCTCTCCTTCTGATTCATCCTTATTCCCTTCTTCACCATCTTCAAATTCATCTTCATGATCCAATTTTACATTATTTTTTTCCTTGCTAAGTGTGATATCTTGCAATGTAATTTTTTTTCTCTTGTACCATAATTTCATGAATTTCTTTTGCACATTAATATTAATTGTTCCCAATGTCTCTAACCAAGGATATCCGAGAACAATATCCATACCATCCATATCTAAAGCATAAAAATCTGAATGTAAAACATATTTATCCATAGAAAGCTTTAAATCTTCAAAAACTTGAATATGCTTACCATCCATTTGAGATTCCTTGATATGATTTGTTTGCACATGTAGATTGTGAGCTACATCCATATTGATGAAGTTATATTTGCTGCTAGGGTTTATGGAAACAATTACCTTTTTTCTTTGAATGTACCCTTCAAACTGAAATATTGAAGCTTCCTTCCTTGGAGATGCACTATCCTGTGTAACAGCTTCATCATCAACATTTTCTTCTTCTTCATCGTCAACATTTTCTTCTTCTTGTTCTTCTTGTTCTTTTTCTTCTTCTTCTTCTTTAACAAAATTGTGTTTCTTTTTTGTTTCCCATCTAGCTAAGAAAATATCCTCCATTTCCTCCCAATCCCAATCCAATAGATCTATATCCAAATAAGAATACCAATGTCATGCTTTTCCACCAAGATGAAGATAAAAAGTAACCCATACTAAACATTCTTCAAAATACATTTGTTTAAATTCTATCCACCATTTTTTTGCATCAATTTCCCCATTACCATAGAAAATTGGTATATCCATGATGCATAAAAATTAGGGTTTCACAAACTTACTCCTTTGACCAATATTTGAACTGATGATTTCGTCAATCATTCAGCCTCAAATCTGAAACCACAAAGAAGTAACCCCTGCTAAAATTTTGAGAGATTTCCGAATATGTAAAATAATCAAAGAAAGACAGAAAATTGCAACTTGTAGGCCGGTTTTATGTAAAACCCTAAAAATCTCAATATCTTCTTCAAAATAGATCCAAAAATTCTGAAATTTTTACCATATATTTCTGAAAGGAATTCAAAATTTTGGAAAAAAATTAGAAAATTAATTCCAAAAAATGCAGCCCGTGAAGCAAATTTAGGCGAAACCCTAAAAATGCAATAACTTCCACAAAACACCTCAAAACTTTATGAAATTTAGACTGTAGCTTTATGAAACCCTTTCACAACTGTGGTAAAAATTTTGAGAAAAAAATCACAGTCGTTTCCAAAATATAGCCTAATCACTAAAATTAGGGTTTGAACCCAATTTTTTTGCCGAAATCAATGCTCTGATACCACTTGATATGAACCTTGCATATAATAAATCAATAAATTACAGAATATAACACAACACAAGATATATGGGTGGGCCAAGATGCCCAAATATTCAGAAAAATACCCTTAAGGTAGGGTGACACCATACAATGCTCCTTAAGGAAGGAGTAACTCCACAATCTCCCAAGATGGGAATCCACTTCGAGGGGGACACCTCCAATATACCTCTACCAAGTATAAGAGTCAACTCATGCATCCTTCCTCATAATGATACTCACATCCTTTAAATAGGATGGGTAACACCTAATCCCAATGTAGGCAGACCCATCACCCAATATAATTAATTCCTATGTGAGCCCATATAACTAACTAAGGGGATGTGTGCCACATGTCGGCATCTCCATCAACCCATATACATTATAATATTATATCCCATGTGAACCCATACATATAACTAAGGGGATGTGTGCCACATGTCGGCATCTCTATCAACCCATATATATTATATTATCATATCCCAAGGTACATAGCATCAATTGTGGTGTGAGATCACCCAAAAAATTCGCACTTGGCGTGAGATCGCCCAAAAAACTCGTTATTGGCATGATATCGCCCAAAAAACACGTTCTTCTACAACATTTTCAAGATCCTTTCTATCCTTTTTCACTCATCACGAATTCGGTGCACATGTTCCTTTTCCCATTTTACATGTTTTTACATAGTTTTTCATACTTGGATCGAATTTTTCACATATGCACGACTTTGACTACTCTTTCGCTCTTCTTTTACACGTCTATCCTCAATACGTAAAAAGAAACAACCCTTCATTAAGTGATAACAACAACAGGTACAAACACAACACCGTGCAACTCATTACACTTTTCAACCCTGGGGTCACTTCCTCTTTCCTATCTTTTCTTCCACGCTTCATTTACATCACTTCACGCTTTTTTCTTGTCTCCTAGGCATGCTTTCACCATCGATATACATGGTTATCAGGTACACATCTCTTATCTACATTATGTTATCGAGTATTCATGCAACAACATAAAGTGGGAGAAAATGTAGACACTAAATCACACACTTTGGGTACATTTCTAGGTCCTAATCACATACCACTATTCATATGATTCCTAAGCAATAAAACGAGTAATTGACATCTATTTTTGGCCTTTTTACTTTCTCTTTGGTCTTGCACACCTCATTGCCCAGTCAAACTTTCACTGCTTTATATTTCTTGACTCTGGACACCAGCGCCTAGGTTCCCTCGTCCCCTATGGGCACCCCTGACCTCTGTGTATCTTACTTGCCCCTTTTGGGCCTCTTTTATCTTTTAAGCGTCTTGTTTTCTTGGTGGTCAACCTTTTAGAGGTTAATTACAAAATTAAAACAAGTGAATCATATAAATATAAATCTATGTGACCATGATAAAGGACCAAGCATTAAATATCTACTACTATCACCTAAGGTTGCATCCAAAGGCATTTCAAGAGCATCAAAGCATCCATCTAGCATCATTCAAGGGACATGGGATTGTTTATTCTACATATACGTATAACAGGGGAAGTTCATTTTGACATCCATACATTTATTTACATTACTACATCTAGTTATTGCTCGTTATTTAGTGCATCTTACACAAAAGCCACCTAAGGCAAGATTCTACACACACGCACATAGAACTAAACAGAGTCGAAGATGTTGTGAAACACTTGGTCATAAGTTCACTCAGTTGGGTGACTGCCAGGGTCAGTCTGACTCCCCATTTACATCTTTCTTTTTAGGATTTGATGTGTTTTTGGGTTTTGTAGGAGATTATTTGTTTTACAAGTTACAGATGAATTATGTTGGCATAGTGTGACACACAGGTGACAAACAAAGAAGGGTAGTGACATAGAAGCGACACAAGAAAAATCAATTTATGAGGTTTTGCATAGTCATGGGCACCCAAAAGTAGTCTACAGTGCCCAGGCGCCCCTGACCCAATCTAGTTACCCTAGTACCAACATTTTTTTCAGTTTTGTGATTTTTTAGGTTCAATTTCGACAGTCTCCCCTCATGTTTCATCGATTTTCTAGCCCGCTACCTCTTCAAGATTATTGCGAAATCAACTGAGTCTCTTATTCCCTCTCTTGCAGCTAGGGTTTTAATTTTATCTAACTTGTTGTTTAGGTCAGATCTATACTTCATTACTTATTATTACATTGTGACTTTGCAATTAGAGTTTTACAAATTCCATATTTGTTAAATCATGCATGCACAATCATCGATAATTGAGCTCCTCTCATGGTTGATCATATGAGAAAGAAGTAGTTTTTTATTTGTCGATAAAAAAATTTCAACGCCATTAAGATCATTGGTTGGATGTTGTTTGATTTAGTAGATAAGACATAGACATGGATGGAAAGCTAGAAATAAAAATGTGCAAATTAAATACATGGATATCCTATACCTATTCCATGGATAATATTGTTCCTACCCAAATAATATCTACTATATGCGCTCCACTTTATAATATTGATCTTGTTTAATCATGTGAGCGCAAGTTGTGCTTCAAGGGGCCAAAATCAAAAATAGGGAAAATCTAATAGGCTCTAAGTTCGAAAGAAAACCAAATGCTTGCTCATTGTAACTCTCTGTAGACCCCATTTTCAGTTTTGAGCTTGATTAATTTTAGGAAAACATGTGATGCCTAGAAAATCATCGATAATTCAGCTCCTCCATTGGTTGGTCATATGAGCAAGAATAGATTATGTTTGTTGGGTCAAAAAATTTAAATTAAGACTCCTATGATTTCCAACATTGTCAAGACCAAATTTTTCTTTGATTTACAAGGAGGATTTTTTACTAAGAAAACCATCAAAGTGTATCGTGCAATGCACAATTCTATAATGGAATCCCTGTGTACAGGCTGACCTTTTAATTTTTTTGAAAAATCCAATAGGTTCTAAGTTCAAAACGCAACCCCATGTTTCCTTGTTGTAGCACTTCATAATGCCCATTTTTAGTTTAAAGCTTGATTAATTGTAGGAAAATAAATTATACGTAGACAATCATCGATAATTGAGCTCCTCTGTTGATTGGTCATTGTAGACACAAAATTTATGCACTTGGGTACATTTCTAGGTCCTAAAAGCATGCTAACAGTTACACGATTCCTAATCAAGAAAATTAGTAATTGACAATTCCCTTTAGCCTTTTGCTTTGTCTTCTGCACTTTTATTAGCTTTATACATCTTGCACTCTGGTCGACATTTGACTGTTTTATCTCTCTATGCCTTGGACAATAGTGCCCAGTTAGGACACTAGTGTCGGACACTCCTGTCCTCTTGGGCACTCCTATCCTTCTTATATTTTTGGACCCCTTTCATTTCTTAATTACTTTTTACTACTTTGGGTTGGCCTTCCAGTTGTCAATTACTAAATTCAAACAAGGGAATCATATAAATACACAGTTATGCTTTAAAAATAAGGGACCAAACACTAAGCATTACATACTATCACCTAAGCTTACATCTAAAGGCACAAGGGTGTCAAAATCATCCATCTAGCATACTCATTTAAGGGACAAGGGTTGCATTCTTCTACATACACAACATAGGAGGGGAAGTCTATTCTATTCCATCCCACATATTGCATACATTTGATACATTCTAGATCTAGCATGTTATCACTATGCAACTTACACAAGGGAATCTCAGGGAATCATTATAAACACAGACACACAAAACTACATGGATTTTGAAATGTAGTGCATCATTTTGTACTAAGTTCACTCTTTGGGTGACCGTCGGGGTCAGTCCAACTCCACATTTTATATATTTTTTATTAGATTTGATATGGTTTGTGGACATGTGTAGGTAAAAAATTTGTTTTACAGGTTGCAGGTACATTTGGAGATCAAGGAGAAAAATCAGAGTAACCACTAGGGACTAACAACAAAGTTCCTCGTGCACAAAAGAGACTAGATCCATACCATTAACACAAAAACTAGCTCTGAGGATGGACGCTAGTGCCTAGGTGCTCCTGTCCTCCCATGGCCACTCCTATCCGGCACATTAATGAATCTCAAAACCTCTAATAAGCATTTATGACACTTTGTTTAATCTGTTTCAGCTATTCACCTACCCAGATCACCTCCAGATTGCTCAGAAATCAACTAAATCACTCTATCTCCTCCTCTTTCTCAGGATTTCATATTTGTGCATGCTTGATTGTTTGTCTTATTGTGTATTAACATTTTTACATCATTCATTACAATAGTTACTCTGCAATTAGATTTAATCCATTTATATTAAATCATTTGGTGAACCCACTCGCTCGAACCCTACCTTGCTTCTTGATTCTTATCTCATGGTTGAGACTTATGACCCCTTTACTAATGAAGATCTTTGTGACCTCCAGGCCCATATCGTTGAACATCCTTAAGATTTAGATTTCTTATTGTTTTTTATTCGTGAGGAAGCCACTAACCTAGCTTAGCTCAACCCACCAGTTTCTAATAATACTTCTCTCCCTATTGCGACACAATCTCCTAATTCTACCCTCCCACCCACCACTGTTGTTCGTGTTTCTTTTTCTACTCTTACCAATCATTTCACCCAACCTATTACTTTACATACATGACAAATCTCCTCTTTCGATACTCAAGACCCAACTTCTTCATACGAGGATCTACAACTTCAAATCCGTCAATTACAACAAGTTACTTCACATTCCTCTCCATCTCTTGATTCCTCACTTCTCCTTCACAACCCTTTTGTACCCAACATATATTTTCATCCACTACCTCCTAACTTCATTATACCCAAGCTTCTTACCTTCAATGACCATAACGACCCTTGGGAGCATCTTTGATATTTCCACGTGGCATGTCTTGATTATGCAGATGATTTCACGTTGCTAGCTAAATTATTTCCCAGGATCTTGTAAGATTACGTTATGTGTTGGTTCTATTATCTACCTGTCACTCGGTAACATATTTTACATACTTAGCTGATGATTTCCTTGCACATTATTATATCAATATTGACACCAAGATCTCTTGTGCTCAACTCAAACAATGTTCTAATGAGCATCTTGCAGACTATGTTTTGCAATATAAAAACAACTTTGTTAAGATGACTAATGTACTAGCTTACTCCGAAGTGCAAGACCTCTTTATTCAAAGTCTCCTACCTCCATTTCAAGAGAGTGTTATCTTTGATACCTCTCCCTCCTTTAATCAATTATGCCATACACTTAAATTGCGTGAAGGCAAACTCTTATCTATGGGAAAACCAAAATACTATGATACTTCTTCATCTTCATCTTCTAATCGGTTCCAAGAAAAATTTACTTTCAAACCATCTCCTAAGCCCATTAAAGCTAAGGCCATTATTAACACTATTTCTATACATGACAAGCTTCAATTGCAACCCACGCAACATACTTTTATTAAGTTACCTTATGCACCTCGGCTTCTCTTACTGTAGCTTATATAAAGCAATATTATCACTCTTCCACCACCGCTCAATCTTGATCCTTCTCGCCCCCATGGCCGCAACTATGATGAAAATTCACATTGTGACTACCACCAATGCATTGGGCATCACACTAATCATTTCTTTAAGATTAAACATTTAATTAAAAATCTTATTGATAATAATGCAATCGAGCTCACCACGTCATTTACTGCTAAACCAGTCAATGATAATCAAAAGCTAAAACTTGTAACGACCCTCTACCAAAGCATGACAAATAAGCTATTGATTCTTCTACAAATCACACATATCATGTTGTGCCTCCTCCTTCATTGGGTCCTCTTGAATTTCTTGTTGCTTCTATTGATGTGCCACCACCTGTTATCACATTCTTGGATCATGGTTATCACACTACATTTAATTTTGATTCATTGCATATAAATGCCTCTTTTGGTTCTTATACCATCAACAATACTATGGTATATCCATCGATTGTTACCAATGCATGCTCTATGGTACTCCTCTTAGCTATGAAATGTCCAATATCTATTATCACATTTCTAATTCCTAATTATGATGGTCATGTCAAGCTTGCCATTATAGTTAGGTTCCTCACCGTGCTTGTACCATTTGTTGTTACATCTTCCTTCAAAGGCTATGACATGCTCTTAGGTTTCTCTTGGCTCCGTGTTGCTCAAGCCATCCCCTCCCTGCATCACTTATGTCTCAAGTTGATCCACAAAAAACATGTTGTAGACATTAAATCATGCACTTGGGTACATTTCTAGGTCCTAATCACATAGTACTATTCATATGATTCTTAAGCGAGAAAACTAGTAATTGACATCTATCTTTGGCCTCTTTTTTGTCTTTCTTACTTTCTCTGTGGTCATAGAAACCCCACAACCAAGTTTGATCTTCATTGCTTTATCTTTGTTGACTCTGGACACTAACGCCCAACCAAGACGCCAATACCCAGGCACCCTGATCTCTTTGTATCTTACTCACCTCTTTTGGGCCTCTTTCATCTTTTGGGAATTTTGTTTTCTTATGGGTTTTCCTTTTAGTTGTAAATTACAAAATTCAAACAAGGGAATCATATAAATAAAAATCTATGTGACCATAATAAAGGACCAGACACTAGGCATCTACTATCACCATATAAGGCTGCATCCAAAGACATTTTAAAAGCATCAAAGCATCCATCTAGCAATCACCTAAGGGACAAGGAACTATATTTTTTACATACACACATAGGAGGGGAAGTTCATTTTGACATCCACACATCTATTTACATTGTTACATCTAGTTATTGCTTGTTATTCAAGTGTGTATTTCACAAGAGCCACCTAGTGCATGATTCTTGCACACACACACGAGAACTACATAGAGTCTGAAATGTAGTACAACTCTTGGTTGTAAGCTCACTCTATCGGGTGACTATCGGGGTCAATCTGACTCCCCATTTGTATCTTTTCTTTTTAGGATTTGATGTGTTTTGGGGTTTTACGGGAGATCGTTTGTTTTGTAGGTTACATGTGAACTTTGAGGTCAACCAACGACATACAAGTGACTAACAACGAGAATTAGCAAGCATCTTGTGACACAATAAGAATCAATTTCTGACTATTTTCGTAGTCACTGGTGCCCAACAAAGGTCTCCATCACCCAAGTGCCCTTGACCCATTCTAGGCACCCTGGTCTAACTCATTCTGACAGTTACAAAATTTTCTGGGTTCGATTGAAACAACTTCCTCCTCCTGTTCATCAGTGTTCCAGTTTGACATACTTCAAGATTAATAGCAAAATCAACTAAGTCCTATATTCCCTCTCTTACACCTATGGTTTCTTTTTTATCTAGATTATTATTTAGGTCAAATATGTACTTCATTGTGTATTTATTATACGTGACTCTGAAATATCTAGGGTTTTACGAATTCCAATTTTTGTTATATTAATCTATTAGCTCTAATGTCAATTAATCTATTTGTAAATCAATTCAAGATTTACATTATTTATTTAAGTTAAATTTTAGGCTATGAAATCCACAATTATATCTCTTCAATCTGAAATCCAACACCTTAAGGATGCTTCTCAGGATTACACTAGTTCTTCTTCTCATCCTCATTCTATGTCTTCTACATGTGCTCATATCAGTGATCCCCAAGTCTTATAGCTCCCCGCACCTCTAAAGTTTGAACTTAATACTAAGCAACAAGATATTCTTCCGCAACTCCTTACTCGTTAATTGATCATCTTGCCATATACTCATTGTTATCCTCCTTATAGTCTTGTAAAATATAAAGGTCATCCATATTGCAATTATCATCAAATCAATTGACATAATGACAATGATTGATATGCTCTTAAGTGACAAATTGGCTACCTTAAACATTATGGTCTCATTTCATTTGATACACAAAATACTCCTACATTTTCATCTCTAATTACTACATCTAATTATGTTCCTAAATTTAACTCATCTATGTCTAATGAGCATCTTGCCATCACTTCTAATGTTTCTTCTTCTGTCACTCAAGAAATACCTATGTAATCCACTAAAATTAAGAAAATGCCTCTCAAAACCAATCTCATTCCTTCTCCTCTCTAGTCATTGACGACATTACCAAGTCACACTACGTAATTTCCTGTCAAAATCAGTCCACCCTCTTCTCATATCAAGTCTTCTACAACGTCATCAATTCCACATAAGCTCCAACCAATCACTTTTGTCAAAGAAACTACTCCTTATACTTATGGCCAAGACACATTTCAAACTTCGTCAGTATGGCATGGTCCTATTGTTGCTTCTACCTACCAATGTGTTGGATGTATCTCTTATCATAACACAAATAATGCTCTCACACAATGGCATGGTGTCTCTCACGTCACCACATAGATCTCCATCATTGGCACACTTGGGGAGCATCACGTTTATTTTCCCCCCTTCTAGCTTTATCAGGTGTCTCGCATTTCCACCATTATGCATTGTGCTTCGCATCTAGTATCTCTCATGTATCATAGACACGTTGATACACACAAATTGTATCGTCATTACCCTATGACGCACTCTCATGCTAAGGTTCACACTTGACTATTGATGAAATATTACATTCATGAACCTCACATCATACATGCAACCCATTTCAAACTTTGTGCATTTACAAAACATCTTTCTAGCATGACATTATCACACATCACACTACCCTATGACGCATTCTCATGTTATGATTCACACTTGACTGTTGAGGGCATACTACATACATGAACCTCACATCATACACGCAACACATTTCACACTCTACACATTTAAAATACATATCTCTGGCATCACATTCTCACGCATCACACTACCTTATGACACACTCTAGTTCCATGGTTCATACTCGATTGTTGAGGGTCTTAATCTAAAATTAACCTCACCACACTTATTCACACTTCACGCTTCATACTTCGTTTATCATATCTTTCTAGTGCACATATTCAAACCATTTCCTGGTGACGTACTCTTGTTCTATGGTTCATTCTTCACTGTTGAGGGGTATTTTATAAATGAACCTCATCTCATACCCATTCACATTCACTCAAGGGGCACTCTGATCCTATCCAATTTGCATTTCATTCCATTCACACTCAAAACATATTACATATCTTGGTTGCACATATTATTGCTTTGTTTATACTAGTTACATGTACACTTTGTTTCCATGCTAGACAGATACTTCTTATGTCATTATCTTTATCATAGACGCACATCACTTCCTCTTCCTTAGCCTCCACACTTCTTTTATATCACTCCACACTTTTTTTTGTCTCCTCGGCATGCTTTTGACATCAATCTACATGGTTATCAGGTATGCATCTCTTATCTACTTTATGTTATTGAGTATTCACTCAACAACATAAAGTGGGGGAAAATGTAGACACTAAATCACGCACTTGGGTACATTTATAGGTCTTGGTCACATACCAATATTCATATGATTCCTAAGTGAGAAAACTAGTAGTTGACATCTAACTTTGGCCTTTTTTTGTCTTTCTTGTTTTCTCTTTGGTCTTACACAACCCACAACCCAATTTGATCTTCTTTGCTTTATCTTTATTGACTCTTGACACCAACGCCTAGCCAAGATGTCAGTACCTAGGTGCCCTCGTCCCCTATGGGTGCCCCGACCTCTTTGTATCGTACTTGCCTCTTTTGGAAATCTTGTTTTCTTATGGGTCGGGCTTATAGTTGTAAATTAACAAATTCAAACAAGGAAATCATATAAATAGAAAGCTATGTGACCATAATAAAGGACCAAACACTAAGAATCTACTATCACCACCTAAGGTTGCATCCAACGACATTCTAAGAGCATCGAAGTATCCATCTAACAATCACCTAAGGGACAATGGACTACATTTTCTGCATACAAACATAGGAGGGGAAGTTCATCTTGACATCGACACATCTAGCTATTGCTCGCTATTCAAGTGCATCTTGCATAAAAACCACCTAGGGCATGATTCTTGCACACACACACAAGAACTACATGGAGCCTGAAAGGTAGTGCAACACTAGGTTGTAAGCTCACTTGGTCGGGAGACCACCAGGGTGATGTAGGAGCATCAAGTGCAAAGCATAATAAGGTCATATAATACCATTAGAGCATGATTAGTCTAGGTTAGTTAGAGTTAAATATGTTGTAAGTAGAGTAATCATGTGTGTATAAGTTGTTAAATCTAAATTAGTTGTTATTACAAGTCACATAAGGCTATAAAAGCCATGTCAACATGTATGAGCTATTTTTGAATGAGCTCTAGGGGAATGTTATCCCAAATTCACCTCCCATGGAAAATTTGATCAAAATGAGCCCTACACATGAAGAAAACATGAAGGGAAATGATTCAGACCCACGAACTTGAGTTCCAAAGCCAGGCAAAGTGAAAATAGAAGCCCAAGAAAGTTAAATTCAACCCTGCATAAGAAGAAATAAAAGAAATGGTTCTTTTGAGCATTTCCATGTCTTAAATATATTTTGCAAGCTTCAGGTAGACTCAACAATGAAATTATAGGGTCAAAAAAAAAGGAGGAGATGATTTCAAAGAGGCCAAATACAAAAACAGAAGAAACGGTGAAGTTTTGAAGTTTTCGGGCTCGAAACAGTTCAGGAAAAGGTCTAAAATTGACTAAGTATGGAGGAGCCAGTGGAGAGAGCCATGTGTCCTTGCAGTGCTTCTCCAAAGATGGATCCAAATAGAGAGGCTCAAACAAACACCGCATCTCCACGTGTCCCAGGGCGGAATAGAGGAAGGATCAAATGGTCAAATAGAGTCAAAGGCGGATAGGGCGGGCCTCAAAATCAGCTAAGTATGAACATGTGAGCGGAGAGTGCCAAGTGTCAGCATGGCGCATCTCCAAGAGTTGGTCCCAAGGTGAAGACCCAAATGAGCGCAAGCTCGCCACGTAGCCCAAAGTCTAAAAGTAAGAAAGACTGTTGAAAAGTCCACAGATCAGTGGAGGCCGACAAGTGTCAACTCGGTGCTCCTCCAAAGGAAAACTTTGGGTCAGGTTTGTAAACAAGCGTGGTGCCTCCACGTGTTCTATCAAGGGGGGCAAGAGTTAGTTGAATAGTCAATGCACAAACAGGCTGGCGGAGGCTGCTAAGTGTCTCAATGGTGTTGATTCAAGGGTCAAATAGAGAAAAGGTTTCCAAACGAGCGCCAGACTAATGCGTGTCCCAGAGGAAAGAGGGTCGTTGGGGAAAAAGTTAGTATTTTTCCCTTTTCCCCAAAAGGTGTAAAAGTTGCAAAATGGCCCACAACTCCGCCCAAGGGAAAAGTCAACATTTAGACCTGAGTCAAAGCCAAGGCGGAGAGTCGGGGAAAAAAGTAAAAGTTTTCCTTTCATCCAAAAAGCATAAAGGTAAAAATGGAAGCGCATTTCCCAGCCAACCAAAAAGAGCCACGTGTCCAGGCGGAGCAGCGGGGCCGTGGGAGTTCTCTGGATTTTGTGATTCTTGTGAAAAAGGGAAAAAGTTAAGTTCTGAGCCCGCAAACCTGATTTTTGTTCCGACCTAGCTGCCACGTGTCCCATATTAAAGAGAGGGCCCATTTTTCAAACTGGTTTTCCCACCCATTTGTACAAACCCGATGCAAACTTTGAAGAGGCATATCTTTCGACTCAGGGCTCGAAATATAGCGAATCTGATACCGTTGGAAGTGTCTCGATGTCCTCTATGCCATGGAAGGATAGAAAATCATTTTTTGTAGGCCCTAGTAGGTGAAAAATGAAGAAAAGTCTTCCAGGCCATTAACGCAGAATCCAATCTCTTCAACTACTAGATCTGATTCGATTCGATCCGCTGGGGAACCAAAAGTGACATATTGTGGGTGGATCTGCAGAAGGCATTGATTTTTAGTGGTTGAGCTTTCAAAATGGGATTCAATGTGTATCTCAGAGTGGTTGGAGTAGGATTCAATTCTTTCCTTCTTCTCTCTCCCATTCTTCTATATATTGTAACAGAGGCATCATTTCAAAAGGTTAATTAGTTGTTGTTCATTCTTCTTCTCTGCCTCCCCCTTCTTTTCTTCCCCAGGGTCGAAATGGAGTTTAAATCTCCTCCCCTACTCTGTAAATGGTGTTTTTGCCTCTTGCTCATGTATGATGCTCTGTGCAAATTTCTGAAGCAATAAAACTCATTTTTGTGATGCGTTTGTCCATCCTTCACTTGTTTTCATTGCATCTTCTTTCCTCTCATCGTTCTGGAGTATTTTGTGCATGTTTTGGATGTTTCATTTGTAGATCTGGGAGCTGTGTTCATTGGGTTGAAACGTTTCCTGTGTGAAATCTGATCTTTGGTCTGTGATGCCACTGTCCATCCTCTCCATTGCTCACCTCTATTCATTTCATGGCAGTCTGGGTAGATGATCAACATTTCCCTTTTCTTGGTGCTATCACCTCGTTAGTGTAGGAATTCCCTTTTCATGCTCTCTCTCTCTCCTTGGTCCCTTGGAATTGTTAGATTAGGAGTAGATAGTCACATTTCCTTCCTTAGAAGTAGTTTAGCATTAGGATCAGGAAGAAGAAGCCAGATTTCTCTGGAGGGCCATCTCAAGTCCACAAGTCCCACAACTTGAGAGATGGTCCCATGTTATGCAAATCACACCAAATGAGTCTGCCTTAGAAAAACAAATTTTTAGAGCCCATTTGGGGGTGCTATGATTCTGCACTAACAGTTTTGGCACGCCCGGTGGGATAGGTCTGAAGCACCTTACCACTTCACTTCATCAGGTTCGATGTGCTCTTGGTGAAGGTTTCAGCCTTTGGAGGCACTTCCAAGCACATCTGGCGACTCCATCTGGTCAAAAACCCATTCTCTGAGTTGTAGACCTTTTCCATCCATTTCCACTCCATGCATTTTCTTCTTCCATCTCTTTCATTTTCTCCCATTCCATGAGGTTGTGCAATCATGACTTCATTCCCTTCATGGAACTCACACTTACAACAATACAACCCACCTCCAATGTATTTCCCAACTCCTCCAGATCAACATTATAATCAGATCCAGGACCACTATGCTTACCCATATGAGTAGAGTCAAAATTAGTTTGGCCATGGAGCTTATCAAGAACAAGGGGATGCATATAATGGCGATAGTTATGTAGAGGATGTTGATCTGCTGGAGAAGATTAAAAAAATGGAGGCTGGCATGGTTTAATTAAGGGGCATAGTACAAATGAAGGCATTCAAGATTGGTTGCAGGGCACCTTGTCCATGGGAAGGCCCTTTTCCAAGACATTACAGCCCTCAGGAGAAGCTGGACTTCATGGTTGAAATGTTGCCCCAACTTACACAATGGGCTGAGGAGATCAGGGCTTATGAGCAAAGTGTGGGACAACCTTGTCAATGGGTAAGTCAATCACCAGCTCCTTGTCTTTCATTTTCTCTCCCTCAATCTTTATCATTTCAGCAGAGGCAAGAGTCAAGCCCCTCACTTGCTGCCCCAAGTGTTGATTTCATTTCTCCATTCCCTAGTCTTCCACCTCATCTCATTTCTTCTTTCCTTTTCCCTTCCAAACAGTCATCCCCTCCGAACAAACAAGAAGTTCCACCTCCTTTCCCACCACAAACAATTACAAAGATGGTTGAACCCCAACCTACCACTCCTCTTGCTTTCCCAAGCCCATGTTGGGAAGAGACTCAAGAATCCAGTCAAGGAGAACATCAAACAGAGGAACCCAACAGAGAAGAAATGATAGAAAATCTGAAGAGTTGGGCTGCTAAATTTGAGTTTTCAAAGATCCCCTTGCTGGTTAAGCCTACAGAGGAGGCCAAGGTTGAAGACTCAATGGTGGTTAGGACTGATTTTGTTGTAGCAGAAGAAGAACAAGGAAAGGAAGAAGATCAGTTATCAAGTTGCTCGAAGTGTAGTGTCCACAATGGCACTTTGTCTAAGAGAAATGTTGATCCAATTCAAGTTGCACAATCAGCCAAAGAAGAGGAGGAACAATCAGTCCCAAGCCCCATTAAAGAGGAGCAGCTGGGAGAGATCAGATCAGTGTTGAGGCCACTCAATGAAGAAGGCATCATTGAAGATTTTTTGCTTTCATTTCAAGGGCCTGATTTGATTGATGAACCCATGATGGAAGAGGACCATACAGTTTCAGAGGCTCTAAGTGTGGAGCAGGCTACAGAAGAACCTTCAGTTCTTCCTCCCACTTCATCCCCTTTAAGCTCTGATGTTGAAGAAGAGTTTGATCTTTCAAACTTCATGTTTGAGAGTGAAGGGAGCCATGGTGATCAAGTTGCAGATCAGGAAGACACCATGAAGGAGGTAGAGCACTTGCAATAGAACAAGGAGACAGACTGTCTGTCAGACTTGAGAGATTGCTTTGATGAAGAGGAGCCCATGGAGATTACATCATTCACTCCTCCATCCATCTTCCACGCACATGAACCTACTGCCATGAAGGAGGATATTCAAGTGCAAAATCCTGCACTCCATAATGGCCCTCTGGAACCAAGGTTGGAAGATCTTGATCTTCCATGTTCTTCAAAGGAGGAGGAAGAGAAAAGGTAGGAGGGTGTCATCATCTCTCTCACACCATCCACTCAAGAAGGTCCACAAGAAGACTCCATTTTTGGAGTTGAATTTCAGAGAAATGGGCACATCCAAAGGATCAAACCATGCCCAATCAAATACTTGGCTTCATTAGAGCCAAGGGAGAAGCCAAAACTAGTCATGCCTACTCCAGGGCATGAAGATGAGCATCAAAGTACCAAGGGTCATCATCAACACCTCCAGAAGTCCGATGCAAGTCAGCTTGAGGAGGTATTTTCCATTAATGTTGATACCTTGATGATTTGGGTGGAGGACCGGCTTATTGTCAGTTTTTCACTCATACAGGCAGCTATATTTAGTGTCAAATCATTTGCATGGCTGCCCCTCTTGAGAAAGGGAAGCTACTTCTCCCTTGCCTGTAGCAGGACTTTGTTTAGCATTCTTTCTCTCTGGTTAGTGTAGGAGTAGGAGTAGACTTTGTTTCCAGTAGAAGAAGTGCTTATGCACACTCTGCATGTCTCATTTGAGGCATGTATGATTTGGTCTTTGTATATAAGTTTTGTTCGCATTGCTCTAGAGGTGCACAAGGCTAGGCTCTTCACCATTTACGACAGAAAGATCCATAGTTTCCTGTAACAGTTGCAAATTCCAAAAAGAAAACAAATGCAGAGCAACTAAATTCATTTCAAAACAGTCCATTTTAGGGACAGATGAAAGTCCCAGAGTTAAAATAATTTTCTACTCTCAGAAATTCCATTTCCAAGATTTCCTTATGAAAATTGAGAGTGCAGACTCAGGGTCAGACAAAACATAGAAAAGGCATACAGTCAGGCTCGCAGTGGCTCAGGGATCAGACCTTCAAAGGTTCAGATCAGTTTCATATTTATCAGGCAGACTCCATGCCCAATGGATGCTTCAAGGCCACTGGTCTCTTCATCTAGCTGGCAGATGTCCCCGTGAGTCGCCAAATTGTTATCCCAAATTCACCTCCCTGGAAAATTTGGTCAGAATGAGCCCTACACATGAAGAAAACATGAAGGGAAATGATTCAAACCCATGAACTCGAGTTCCAGAGCCAGGAAAAGTGAAAATAGAAGCCCAAGAAAGTCAAATTCAACCCTACACAAGAAGAAATAAAAGAAATGGTTATTTTGAGCATTTCCATGTCTTAAATCTATTTTGCAAGCTTCAGGAAGACTCAACAATGAAATTGCAGGGTCAGAAAAAAGGAGGAGATGGTTTCAAAGAGGCCAGATGTGAAAAACAGAAGAAACGGTGAAGTTTTCGAGCTCGAAACAGTTCAGGAAAAGGTCTAAAATCTACTAAGTATGGAGGAGCCAGCGGAGAGAGCCACGTGTCCTTGTAGCTTCTCCAAAGATGGATCTAAATAGAGAGGCTCAAATAAGTGCCACATCTAAGTCCTAGGGCAGAATAGAGGCATAGGATCAAATGGTCAAACAGAGTCAAAGGTGGATAGGTGGGCCTCAAAATTGGCTAAGTATGAACGTGTCAGAGAGTGCCAAGTGTCAGCATGGCGCATCTCCAAGAGTTGGTCCCAAGGTGAAGACCCAAATGAGCGTAAGCTCACCACGTAGCCCAAAGTCTAAAAGTAAGAAAGACTGTTGAAAATTCCACAGATCAGCAGAGGCCGACAAGTGTCAACTCGGTGCTCCTCCAAAGGAAAACTTTGGGTCGGGTTTGCAAACAAGCGTGGTGCCTCCACGTGTTCTATCAAGGGGGGGAAAGTTAGTTGAATAGTCAATGCACAAACAGGCCGGCAGAGGCTGCCAAGTGTCTCAATGGCACTGATTCAAGGGTCAAATAGAGAAAAGGTTTCCAAATGAGTGCTAGACTGACACGTGTCCTAGAGGAAAGTGGGTCGTCGGGGAAAAAGTTAGTTTTTCACCCTTTTCCCCAAAAGGTGTAAAAGTTACAAAATGGCCTGCAACTCCACCCAAGGGAAAAGTCAACATTTAGACCCAAGTCAAAGCCAAGGTGGAGAGTCAGGGAAAAAAGTAAAAGTTTTCCTTTCATCCAAAAAGCATAAAGGTAAAAATGGAAGCGCATTTCCCAGCCAACCAAAAAGAGCCACGTGTCCAGGCAGAGCAGCGGGGCCGCGGGAGTTCTCTGGATTTTGCGATTCTTGCAAAAAAGGGGAAAAGTTAAGTTCTGAGCCCACAAACCTGATTTTTGTTCTGACCTGGCTGCCACGTGTCCCATATTAAAGAGAGGGCCCATTTTTCAAACTGGTTTTCCCACCCATTTGTACGGACCCGATGCAAACTTCGAAGAGGCATATCTTTCGACTCAGGGCTCGAAATATAGTGAATCTGATATTTTTGGAAGCGTCTCCATGTCCTCTATGCCATGGAAGGATAGAAAATCATTTTTTGCAGGCCCTGGTAGGTGAAAAATGAAGAAAAGTCTTCCAGGCCATTAACGCAGAATCCAATCTCTTCAACTACCAGATCTGATTCGATTCGATCCGCTGGGGAACCAAAAGTGACATATTGTGGGTGGATCTACAGAAGGCATTGATTTTCAGTGGTTGAGCTTTCAAAATGGGATTCAATGCATATCTTAGAGTGGTTGGAGAAGGATTTGATTCTTTCCTTCTTCTTTCTCCCATTCTTCTATATATTGTAACAGAGGCATCATTTAAAAAGGTTAATTAGTTGTTGTTCATTCTTCTTCTATACCTGCCCCTTCTTTTCTTCCCCAGGGTCGAAATGGAGTTTGAATCTCCTCCCCTACTCTATAAATGGCATTTTTTCCTCTTTCTCATGTATGATGCTCTGTGCATATTTCTGAAGCAATAAAACTCATTTTTGTGATGTGTTTGTCCATCCTTCACTTGTTTTCATTACATATTCTTACCTCTCATCGTTATGGAGTATTATGTGCATGTTTTAGACGTTTCATTTACAGATCTGGGAGTTGTGTTCATTGGGTTGAAACATTTCCTTTGTGAAATCTGATCTTTGGTCTGTGATGTTGTTGTCCATCCTCTCCATTGCTCACCTCTATTCGTTTCATGGCAGTCTGGGTAGATGATCAACATTTCCCTTTTCTTGGTGTTATCACCTCATTAGTGTAGGAATTCCCTTTTCATGCTCTCTCTCTCTCTTGGTCCCTTGGAATTGTTAGATTAGGAGTAGATAGTCGCATTTCCTTCCTTAGAAGTAGTTTAGCATTAGGATCAGGAAGAAGAAGTCGGATTTCTCCGGAGGGCCATCTCAAGTCCGCAAGTCCCACAGCTTGAGAGATGGTCCCATGTTATGAAAATCACACCAAATGAGTCTACCTTAGAAAAATAGATTTTTAGAGCCCATTTGGGGGTGCTGTGATTTTGCACTGGGAGTTGAGCATAGTATGAGGAAAAAACCAATGTAAGCAAGTTTGGAAACCACCTATCCACGTATGTTTGATGTGTTTGAGTTCTCCTAGGGAGAATCCTTCAATGTAATTGCCTTCATTTTGTGCAAACATGATTGTAGGAGTTGGTACAAACTGTAATAAATCACAGTGAGAGGCTATTAGGAAGTTAAATTGACAAAAGTTGCTCTAAAACAAGTTATGAGGGATCTTAGTCATCTTGATCAGGGTAAGAGGAGTCTAGAAAGCATGGAATCATGCTTTGAAACCCCGCCATTGCATATATGGTCTTGAGTTAGGCAAATAAGGACCTTAAGAATCTTGAAGACATAATAAAGGTCTAGGAAGGAACACAAGTACTAAGGTCCATTCATAGAAAATCCTAATCCCTAGTTTGATGTCTTGACATGTTCAACCAAGAAAGAAAGGGTCTTGTGACTGTATTGAAGAAGAAATCCATTGCAAGGGTAAAGTGAGGACAAGAAGTATGTATGTAATCAAACTCATGAATGGATTTATATCTTAAACAAGTGTTGCATGCGATTGTAGGAGTCTTGCATATTGGGAAAACATTGGTGTAGTGATCACAAAGTGATCACCTTTGACAAGTTGAGACCAAGTGAACTCTTCTCTAGTTGTTGTCTTTCATATATGAGCATCAAGGGTTAAAAGCATAGGAAAAGGTGTTTAGAGCCGAGCAAGGTGTCATACAATCTCATGAGAATGATCCTCAGAGTAGGGGTTTGGTGTAAGTAAGTGTGAACAAGTTGAGCTCTTGAATGATAAAGAACAAACATTGTGAATGGTAAGCCTGAAATCATGATATAGTGAAGTTAAGTGCATAAGCCTTGCATCACAGGGTCAATCCGACTCCCCATTTACATCTTTTTATTTATAGGATTTGATGTGTTTTGGGGTTTCACAGGAGATCATTTGTTTTGTAGGTTACAAATGAACTCTACGATCAACCAGTGACATACAAATGACTAACACCGAAAATTAGCAAGCATTTTGCGACATGAGAATAATAAATTTCAGACTATTTTTTACAGTCACAAGCGCCCAACAAAGGTCTCTAGCGCCCAGGCGTCCCTGACCCATTCCAGGTGCCCTAGTCAAACTTATTATGACAGTTACATCATTTTTTGGGTTTGGTTACGAAAATTTCCTCCTCTTTTTCATCAGTCTTCCAGTCCGACATACTTCAAGATCAATTGCGAAATAAAGTAAGTCCTTTATTCCCTCTCTTACACCTAGGGTTTCATTTTTATCTAGCTTATTGCTTAGGTACAATATGTACTTCATTGTGTGTTTATTATATGTGACTTTGAAATATCTAGGGTTTTACAAATTCTAATTTTTGTTAAATCACGTATCATTATCAAATGTATTCCTCCACGCACATCATTGCCTCAGCCCACTCTTGTTGATATTTATGCACTAGTCATGACATTCAAGTCTCCTATGCTTCCCAAGTCTTAAGCTACTTATATACCTAGCTCTCATATTCACACACGACTTATATCCCCACATTGTCGTCATCATCGGTCCATTAGTCTACCTCATTGCCCTAAGTACCCTATTTGGGCAGTCCATTCTCATAAGTATTCTCCACCTTCTTTGCCTCATTGGCCCACTAGTCTACTTATCAGCCTAAGTCCCCCACTTGGGAAACTCCTTATTATAGGTTTCTCCACCTCCTTCACCACATCATTCTCCTTCAAATGAACATAGTTACTCCCCCACACCATCACCTTTAGATCATGGTCACATGCCTTTATCTCCTTGGATATTAGGTGAGGAGGCCTTGCCCTTCACTATTGTCGGATAGTCTTCTATCCTTTACACACTTGGGGAGCATCACACTTTCTCCACCCTTCCATCACTATCAGGTTGTCTCTAGTATATACTATCATATTTCACGCTTCGTGCTTTACAATTAATCTTTCTCAACACTCCTACATATCTTGTAAACACATTGTACCATCATTACTCGATGACACACTCTTGTGCCATGGTTCACACTTGACTGTTGAGGGCACACTTCATCTATGAACCTCATATCATATACACTTCACGATTTGTGCATTCATTATATGTATTTCTAACATCTACTCTCACATGCTAGAATCGTTTCTTGATGACGCACTCTTATTTTATGGTTCATTCTTGACTGTTGAGGGATCATTTATAAATGAACCTGTTCTCATGCACATCCACTAGGGGGAAACGCTGCTCCTATCATTATCACACCTTGTATATCATACCATTACACGCATACAATATTTACATATTTTGGTTGCATTTATTCTTGCTAACTTATTATACTTACATCGTGCACGTTGCTTACTATGCTAGACAAATACTTAGTAAGTCATTATCTTTATCAAATACACATGCACGTTCACTTGGTCTATGGCAGTGATTACAAATATCGTACAACTCCTTACACGATGCATAATGCTCGACATTGAATCCCTTACCAGTTCCGTCGAGGCTCTTGGGGGCATCTACCTTTACTACTCTCATACTCCACATTTCACAGGTTCTATTGTCATATTCTTTACTACTTCTCATTACCTTTACTTAATTTCCACTATTATATACATGCTTTGACATACTATTTATATTGATAACATGCTAACATGTGCTTCACGTGTATCATTTTCCTTGCAGGATCAATACAACCATGGTTATTTGCCACCTTTTTTCTTACAACTTTCTTACTACTTACTTACTAATGTTTGCTATTGTTTACGGGATACACCTTATGTCTTGATTGATCATTGTATCCTTTTATATGTTTCGGAAAATGATTGTCTTGTGACTTTATGAGCGATGTCTCATGTTTGAAACCCACTTCTCACGATCCACTCTTGTCTTCCTGGTTTACTTTTTACATTGTATTTTCTTACATGCTCAGCTCATTTTACTACTAACTCATGTTACTATCCTACTCTTGATTGCATGTGACTTGGTTTCTACCATGCACATTCCCCTACCCCCTTGTAGTTATATCTACTTCATATATGAATATCAGATCAGGGTACTCTCCTTTGGTCCACATTCCCCTACAATCGTTACATGCAACCCAAATGACAGGGGAATCTATTTGGTGACTAAAATCATCCCTATAGCAGCTCATAGGTACAATACATATCAAAACCAAGCAACATGAATACCAGTCACAGAACGGCCCAGAATTATGATTTGGGTCTCAAACACACAGAGCAGAGAATAGTTACCCAGTATTTGAACAGTAGGGCCTAACACTAATTGTTTCCTCACCTGGGCGCTATATGTCCTAGGGGAAGAAACATTCATTTTTCTTAGATCTGTACAAAATCTCCAGCAACTTTCAAAATAGTTATACATTAGCAAGCACTTTCATCGAGTTACATGATTCACTTTATCAACACATTTCAGTTACAATTGGAATAAATAGGGGACTAATAGGAACTAATCAGGAATAATTGTACTAATTAGAACAAGTCGAGACGTTACCATTTGCAGTGGTGCTTATTTGAGAAAGTGTCATGAAATGTAGAGAAAATATATACCTCTCTCCCTAGACACTCTACTCCTTAGCATGAGATCTCTCAAAAACATTGCTACTTTACATGAGATCACCCAAAGAAAATTATCTAGACATGAGATCGCCCAAAAACTCACTCTTGGCGTGAGATCACCCAAAAACGTCACCACTTGGAATTCAAATCCAATAGCATATCCAAGAAAATCAAGGTAATTTTTTTGTATCTAGTACACACTTATACATCAGGTTCACACTTTCTTTTTACATAATTTCACATTTTTACTTACTCAGACACACACATTATTTTCAATTTCTCATATATGAGAACTTTGAATACTCTCTCTCTCTACTTTTGTAATTTTATCCTTAATACGCAGCGAGGAGAAATCTCACACCAGGAAACACAACATCATGCTAATACGCACACGCTTAACCTCTATGATCCACTTCCATATTCCTAGTCTTCATGCTTCACATTGCGAATAACTCCACATGCTTCACTTTTCCACTTAGTGTGCTATGGGATACACACTTCTCTACAATGTTATAAGGTACACATCTTCTATCTACTTTATGTTATCGATTATTCACTCAACAACATAAAGTGGGGGTAAATTTAGACACAAAATCTAAGTACTTGGGTACATTTCTAGGTCCTAAAAGCATGCTAGCATTTACATGATTCCTAAGAAAGAAAAATAGTAATCGACAACTCCCTTTAGCCTTTTGGTTTGTCTTTTGCACTTTTATTGGCTTTATACATCTTGCACTCTAGCCAACATTTGACTGTTTTATCTCTCTATGGCCTCAGACACTAGCATCATGCGCTCTTGTCCACCTAGGTGGTCGTGTCCTTCTTTACCTTCTTCTTATCTTTTTGGACCCCCTTCGCTTCTTAATTACTTTTTACTACTTTGGGTCGACCTTCCAGTTGTCAATTACGGAATTCAAACAAGGGAATCATATAAATACACAATTATGCTTTCAAAATAAGGGACCAACCACTAATCATTACATACTATCACCTAAGTTTACATCTAAAGGCAGAAGCACATCAAAAACATCCATCTAGCACACTCATTCAAGGGACAAGGCCTGCATTCTTCTACATAACATAGGAGGGGAAGTCTATTCTAGTCCATCCCACACATTCTATACATTTGCTACATTTAGATCTAGCCTGCTATCACTGTGTAACTTGCACAAGGGCATCCTAGGGCATCATTACACACACGTTCACATAGAACTGCATGGAGTCTGAAATGTAGTGTAATGCCGGTACTAAGTTCACTTTTCGGGTGACCATTGGGGTTAGTTCGACTCCACACTCAACATCTTTTTAATTAGATTTGATGTGGTTTGTGGACACGTGTAGGTAGACAACTTGTTTTGTAGGTTACACATACATTTGGTGATCAAGGAGCGAAATCAAAGCAACAACCAAAGACTAACAACAAAACTCCTCCTACATAGAAGAGATTAGATCTCGACCATTCACACAGACACTAATGCATAGAATAAATGCTAGCGCCCGAACATTCCTATCCTCCCATGGGTGCTCTTGTCTGACACATTCTTGAATCTTAGAACATCCAGCGAGCATTGTCGACACCTTGCTTAGTCTGTTCTAGCTATTCACCTCCAGATTGCTCAAAAATTAGCTAAGTTACTCTATCTCCTCTTGCTTAGGGTTTCATATTTGTACATGCTTGTTTGCTTGTGTCTTATTGTATATTAACATTTGTACATCATTCAATGCAATAGTTACTTTGTAATTAGATTTAATCCATTTACATTAAATCAGTCATACGAGTGGGAGGAAGATTTTATCTGCTGAATATCATTTTTTAGACAAAGGCTCCATATGATTTATATTGTCTTTAAGGGAAAATTGGTCCCATTTATAAGGGATTCTTACTAATAAAACCATTAAAGTGTACCGTGCAATGTACTTGTCTCAAACAAATTCCTTGTACACACGTTGGTAACAAGATGCGAAACGTGAATTGATCAAAGTGGACACTTGTTGGCTATATCAGGGGAAACAACATCAAAATCCTTCATGAGGCGAGAGAAAGCCTAGACACAAAACAAAGGCGTTCTTTACAATTGGGTTGGGGCTAGGAAGCTCTGACACATGTCAGAGAGACCGACGGAGCAGATGCAGCGGGACAGGAGGACGTTGAATACGGACAAATCTGTGTCGTTCATAATTTTGTCCATTTTTCTCATAAATATAATTGAAACCTCTGGAATAAGGGTACATGTTAAGGAGCTGACTAAGCAGCAGCCACGTCTTGGTTACAACAGGATTCAACTTCAGGCATCTAGCAAAATAATAATAATAAATAAATGATGCGGTCCAATCGTCCCAGCTGGAAAGTAAAACAAATTGCCAGGTCGGTGTTCTCTTTTCCTTGATGTCCACCTCTCTTTGAAATGCCTCATAAATAATTCAGATCGATTTGCCTTAAATGCCACGTATGAACATTGAAAAAACACGGCTGGTTTTGCTTCACAGAAATTGAATTCCATGTTGGAAAATACCTCTGCAGATCTGGATGATTTGATTGGCAGAGTTTTCAAAACAAAAATCCACGCAGGTCAGCAGATATGCACTCCACATTTTGGCAAAACAGAAATCTTTTAAGCGCCTCAGCGACCAGATTGCCAGACACGTCCAGCCTCTTCTACAGACCACGCAATAGGCTAACTGAGATGCTGGCTGACAGGTCGCCCTTTGTATTTCAAGCATACACGAAGGTGTGATTTCATATAGCAAATGAAATAAGTTAATCACTTCTAATTTCCTTGCACACAGATTCACTGCACTTTCACACAGGGTCGAAGAGAAAAGAATAGCTCTGATACCTGATTTGAGGGAGAAACCATAAGAGAGAATATAGAGAAGAAAATATTTGAAGTAATTTGCATTACGAAATGATATGTATTTATACAAAGTTGGACGCAACCACAATCAGGTGGAAGATCCGAGAATTTAGGGAGGTTAAAACAAATAAGTAAAAATATGGAATATTTTATGCGCAAATAATTATGCACCTGTAGTCTGGAATGTGCTTTCCACATTAAGTAGCAGGTAGTAGGAAGGTAGCCCGGCCTTCGAGAAAAGAATGTTGTGCGTGTTTGTTTTGTTGTGTCCCATCCCTGGAATAAAAGCTTATGTTTCTTCTTCTTCTTTTGTTTGGTTGCATACACCTATTTATATCTTTTAAAGACGAATGTTGCAGGGCATCGAGGAATGATTAATGTGGCAGCATGTGAAGAAAGGGGAGCTCCTCCTGGTTTGGAGCCGTGAAAAGGGTATTCAGATCTCCTTCCAAAGATTCTGAATGTAAAAACTGTGAAAGGTGTCATTCTTCCTCCGAAGCTAAAGGTGAACATTACCGAAGCGCATGCAAGGAATAAGAGGTGCCTGCACCCCTTCTTTTTTCTTAGGACTTTTTCGTTTAGGTTTTTACAGGGTATTAATTTATTATGTGTAGAAGAAAAGCTCTAAGGAGAAGCGAAAATGGGTGTTTGGAAAGTCTCACATTTTCATGATCATGGAGAAAAGGCAGTGCTGACATGGATGGGGGAAGTTCGAGCTGGAAAAGGACAAGGAAAAGAGGAACGAAGGCGGTGAAAAGCATGCCATTAATGTTGCAAGCTGCAGAAGTTTTTGGTGTCAAGAGGGCTTATTACTGTTCCATATATCCCTACGTAGACGGTTGGGCAACTATCTAGATACAAACCACCTTTAGAACATGCCTAGTTAATATAGATGTGTCTCCATTTTTAGTTTGGTGTTACCTAGGTATTGTGTTGTGTGAGAGTTTGGTTTTTCCCATTTAGGTGAGACAAGATTTTCATGCGCTAGAAGGGTGTGTGATGCTTGCAGATGTTGGTAAGAGGATAATGTGAGAGTCCAGGTGCGGGTTCGCCACCTTCAAATTCTTCTCACTCAGGATTATGAAACGCTTTCCTTCCGACGTCCACATCAAGAAGCCATTGACAGTAACACAAAAAATATAACAATATAAAATGAAATGGTTGTGTACTTAGTCATAGTGGCTTACTCGCTCGTTCATTTGTTGTGATTGTTTCAGTATCTTTATAGAGATGCACTCCAAGTTTGGGATGACGATGTCCGTCTCGTCACTGTAGGGGTTAAATTTGACAGCCACCTGTGCCTGTCAAACAATTTTTAGGTGACTATAACTTTCAAATTTTTCTGTTCAAGAATGTAAAATAATGTTATTTCTATACTGGTAATAAGAATTATAAAAAAATATTATATATATATTTAATTATATTTAAAATATATTTTTATAGTTTACCAATAAATCATAATAAAAAATAACGCTCATATTTTAATTGAAAGTCGCATGTGACTGGTTTTTTCAAATATTTGCAAGTATTTTACGGCTAAAATCATGAAAAACGTCTAAACGACCATCAAATTTAGCCACTGTAATCGTGAGGTAGGGGGCTTGGATTTGGATCTTGCATTAACTTCTCTTCATTTCATGACTCAAGTCAATGAAAAAATGTTGTGGATTCCTATTTAGTTGCATCCCAAGCAGGAGGGAGCATTGATGTTTTTACAAGCCCAATGCGAAATAGAGCAAGAAACAGAAACATAAACAAAGAATGCAGTTTAGATGGATTGCAATAAGTTTATTTCCATCAATCAAGGGTTTATAGGTTTTATTTATAAATGGCGAAAAAATTGTAATTTTAGGTCTCCTACTTGTATGTACATCGTGCTTGTTGAGTTATGCGTCAACATTTTTTCCATATACGAGGCCTTTCGGTGATCTATGTGACGACATGTTGGTTTCCTTTAAAATGTTGGACCAAATCGCTTATTTTGTTTCCCAATATGTGGAAGCCCCAGCTAACTAGAAGGAATCCCCTGAAGCTCATGTGTTTATTGTCAATGTGTCGAGTAATTTCTCCTTCCTTTCCTTCTTTTGTCATTTGATTTTATTAATGGTTTATAATGCAGGCACTGATATGTTTACAGGGATGTTAAAAGACGAGATAAAGATTGTAGTGGAAGAAAGTAGGGTTTTAACTATCAGTGGGAAATGGGTGGAAGAAGAGGAGAAAGAGGGAAAGAAATGGCATATAGTGGAGCATTTTGCAAGTAAATTCTAGTGGAAATTCAGTTTGGCATGCAGTGTAGACATGGACAAGTGACAACATCGAATTTAGTTCGAAAAATAGTGTATTGACCGTCAACGTCCACAAAGTTAAGCACAAAAGCACCAAAATTCCCTAAATTGTAGACATTGTTGATAATTTTGGTGAATTGTGAGAATGTAGCTCCATTAAACATTTGTAACATAAAACGTGTTTCCTTACGACCACGTTATGACTTTAGTATGGCATCCTTTGGATTTTGTTGCCCTTTGTGTTATAGCCATTTTATTTTGATCTTTTCATTCATATATTAAGGTATATATTTGAATGTTTAAGAGTGAGCTTAAACATCACATATAATAGTTGTGCTTAAACATTATATATATCTATATTGTTAATTTTTTACACCAAAGATGTTTCACATATGGGTTGGGGCAGGGGGCTCAGACACATGTAAGAGAGACATGAAGATGAGATGAAGCGGGAGAGGAAGACGCTGATTATGGAAAAATTAGAGTCGAGAAGAATTTCATCCACACCCAACATAATGTTTGGAAGGGAAGTGATGCATGGTTTACGAATATATAGACAACTGGAAAAACCATTGGGAAGTGAAGAGTGTGGGGTTCCTTGTAACAATCTATCTGCCATGTTGTGTTATGACATAATGCACTTAAATGTGTAAACTTAGCACTCATGAGCGAAAAATCACTACGAAATATTTTATCTACGTCAAATACACATCTTACTATTTTGTCGCTCCCCTTACATTTTCCCATTGCTAATGTTGGGCTTTGTTCTACATACATCTTACTCTAATGAGGTCATGGACTTCTATAGTTTAAGGCCGCAAGGCAGACAAACAAAGGATATCGAGAAGGTGGAATTAAAGAGCCAAAAAATTAATTATCTTAGCAATTCTATGATGGTGGGTTACCATTTGAGAAGGGTAAATAGTAAAAATTAAAAAGAAACAACCAAGGAGTAGCAGAAAGCAATCAAGCAAATCTAAAAAGAAAAAAAAAACAAGGGAATAAACTGTTTACAAAATTATGATATAGAAGGCTATGCATAGGAGTTTGGAGTTGGGTGTAGCTTATAAGATAATTACTCTTCCTGCAATCCTGCCTTTAAAGAATAGAAACTACAACAAAAAATATGAACATGCAATGAAACATTTGGGTGCGCTGCATGTTGAAATTGATAATGTTTCCCAAGAGAAAGGTTTGTTATTGATTGAGAAACACAACATAGTTGACACTTTGAAATATGTGGAGTGGGTATGAGATTATTATCTTAACGTCCATTCCCTAGAAGGGCTCAATTATCAATTATTGCTCCTGCATCACCCACTTCACTATAATTTTTCTAGCGTGAACCTGTAAAAAACATGTCTACAAAGTGCTACAGGAAAGAAGTAGCGTGTTTAGGTTTCACATTGTGGCCCTTGTGAATTTTTGTAAATTTTTATTTTGGCCCCTTTAAACTCACTTTGCACTCATGTGAATAGACCACATGAGATTATGAAAATTTAATGGAACACATATAGTAGATATTATTTGGGAAGGAACAACCCACTTCATGGAATAGCTGTGGGGCATGTAGATATTTACTTTTCTGACCTTTTAAGTTTTGATTTACAACAATAAATTCATGTCTACATCTTACCTATCCAATTAATTTTTGTCCAGTCGAAAACCTTGATGCCATAAAATAAAAAAACAAACTTGCTTAACAGATAAAAAAACATATTTTACTAATTTTTCTAATTTTTTCTACGCGACTCAATTAGTGATGTTTGTTTTCACACCATCTCTTTTCCTACACTTACTTGAGCTTACTATTTAAAAGGTAGGCTACTAATTACTACAAAATGCATCTATTTACCACATGTTTCAAACCCTAAAACTTTCCATGTTTCCACAGTTTTTCTTGTGTCGTCTTTATGAGATATAAATGCTTATGTGGAATATGCTTAACAAATAATATTTGGTGCGGGACAATATGATCCTTGGAAAACATGTAGGGAATGCAACCCAAATCATTGATCTACCTTTGACTTGTATGACCAATCAATGGAAGGTGTCAATTAGCGACACATGTCCATACATCTAATTCCTACAATTAGTTGACCTCACAACTGAAAACGGGTCATTGTAAGTTCTGCAACAAGTAGTGATTGCATTCTGCATTGCAAGATATATCCCTCAACAGTTTCATTTACGTCTTCTAGAACATGGGTTTTCTCCTTCCGGATGACAAACATGTCATCCAATTCTTAGACAATATATTCTCATGTTTCCTCTTCCATTCCTATTTCCTTTCCCCTACACTTCTCCACCCTTAAATGCATTTTGTTGCACCCCTCTTCCTCTCCCTTGTTTCTCTTCATCTATTTTCACTTCTTCACTATATCCCTTTCCATGTTCATATTGTACATTAAAATGGAAGCGCCTCAACATCAACATTGAAGTTTAGTATATGTACCTGAAAGTGTCCATAGAGGTTTTAAAAATTGCATTCAAGTCAAACACGGATCAAGGACCTCATGGTAAATTACTTAAATTTCATTAAAATATAAAATATATTATATCCTGGTAATAATTTTTTTAGTTGTAGTGAGAACATCATCATTTATATTATAAAGTGTTGTGTAAGATATATTAAACATTACTTTTTGGAAAACACATTTTATAAGCAAAAAATGAAACTCAGGAGTCTTTCCACGCTCTATTTATTTCTTGGTTTTTCCACATGTTCTGTGTTAATAGGTTTTACAGTAAATCATTTCACCAAATGAAAGAACAAGAAAAGTTGTCATGGAAACAATTATGGCAGCGTACAAAAGACATGTAAGTTGTCTCGAAACATATACCATTTCACCATACATTGAACAAACAGATCTCCAACCTAGTCAACAGTCGTCTGAATTGACCCTCTCATTGGCGATATTTCCGGTTAAATCACCTATTACAGAAGTATGATTTTTTTTTGAAATATCTTGATTTTCACACTAATGTTTTATATATTTAAACTCGATGGGCATTAGCTGTGTTTGTTTTCCCTCGGTGTTCATAACATAGCGAGTACTCATAAGACCATGTTCTTATATAGAAGAACCTGAGAATCATTGCCACAAACATTAATATGATTGACTGTAAAGTGTCAATGCAAAGTGTTGCAAGAAGTTATCATTGCGGTATATTTTCCCTATATTTTATTTTAGCTTTTTTAAGGATTAATTATGTTCACGTAAATACTTCAAGTGAAATTAAGATGATGAATTATAGCACATATAGAAAATATTTTTTGGTAGGGAACAATTTGAGATGTGGAATAGATGTAGGACATGCATGTATTTAATTCCCATATTTTTTTCTCCAACATTTCTTTCATGACTTCATCTTACGTAACAGAGTAAACATCAAATCCAAAACTTTGACACAATAACAAATAAAATAAAATATTAACAAAGTCCATTTTCCCCATATTTTTTCATTTTTTTCTTCTTTTTTATAGTGTTCGGACCAACTGTTAATGCCCTTAAACCGACAAAATATTTAATTACATTGACAAAGTGAACCCTCAATATCGCTTAACATAGACACATTATAATGTTATTCTTAAGGTCACTACTTTTTTGATATGGTCGTCTCGTGTTTAGCAATACTGAATTCATTATGTCCCCCCTTTCTTCCATATATCAAATGGCATGTTGATGAGGGGAGACCATAATTAGTATCTTATTATCTTATAAGAAACCCTACATCAAAGCATAAAGGATAGATGAATTTTTCTGGATGTTGTCGCGAACGCTTTGGTGAACATGTTTGCACAATGTCAAACCTTATGCTTGGATAACAAACAAAACAAAATAATAGGAAAGCCCATTTACCCCATATTTTTATCATTTTTTTGTGTTCTTGTCAGTTGTTAGTGCCCTGTAACTTACGTACAAATTTATTTTAATGACTAAATAATCCCTGCATATGTCTTAACATGGACGCAATACAATGTTATTCTTAAGCTCGCTCCTATTTTTTATATAGTTGTTTCATCATGCCCCACACTTGTTCAATAAATCAATATGATTGTTGATGAGGGGAAAGCCTATTCGCTATCTTATTATCTACAAAGAAAACCTAAACGCAAATGTGAATGGAATTGATGACATAAGAAACCCAATATGCAATGCTTTTAACCTTGTCAGCTATTACATTTTTCCTCTTTTGTATTTTTGCCCCTTTAAGAAAATAAACATTCGCCGAATAATTCAACCTAAAATGAGCTGATACAGTGGAACACATTAAAAAATATGAGTTATGGAATAGGTGTGAGCCACGCAAGAAATTAATTCTTGTAGTTTTTATTTCCAACTTCCCTTTCATTTTTTTCAGCTTAGCTAGCATACTAAACGTTGTCCAACCAAAAAGTTAATTAATAGAAAAGCCTCCTTTTCCATTTTCCCTTCCAAAAAGTTCTATTTTTTTCAGCTGTGTAGGCTTCGAGATTGAACCAAAATATGGAACTTCTCCTTTCAAGTATTCATTGACTACACCTTGCTTTCTAAGATACCTCCAGACTATATTTCCATGATTCCCTGCACACCTTATCTCCTTTCTCTTTTGAGCAATTCACATAAAATACACATAATACATTTGTTCTTCTTCGTAAGAAAGATATCTCCTGCAAAGTGGTCCCCCTCAACATTATCCTCTCCCAATTTCTTCTCCTCCCTCTAACCCCCTCTTCTACAACCCTCTCCCTCCCTTTCTATTTTTGTCCCTCAAAATAAATCTCCACTTAGACTTCCCCTTCGATGTTCACATTGTACATTTCACGTACGATTGCTAGTTTGTAATATATTATGTCATTGACGGTGGTGTTAGAGTCGAGAGGGGACGACAAATGTTAAGTAATGGCCAAGATCATTTGAATCAACGACCATGAAAATCAACCCCTATAGTTCATTTCACGTGTCAGTCACAACATTGGGTTTCTACTTGTGCAAACTCCTTTGGTGGAGGAAAACAGAAAAAAAGTACAAATATAGGCGCAAATAAATTTATTTTCCCAAAATAAAATGCACCCAAAATATATCGTTATTCTATTTATATCTTGCAAAAATTTAACCTACATGCAGATCTCAAAAATGAAACGTGCCAAATCAAACGTATAGGGGAGAAGACCCAGTATGTGAACACGTCCCAATACTTGAACAGTATTTTGCATTTAAAATATCCAATACTTGATGGAATAAAAACCAAAATTTTGATTATTGAAGTTCAAAAATTTGTTTTTTTATAAACCATATGTGCATAGGGTCAACATCTCAGTATTACTTAGTACACAATAAATATTGATTGGTACTTTCATTTTCTACAATAAAAGACTCATTTGTTCAAAATATGAAAACAACATATCAGTTGACAAACCCATCATATCTATTTAATGGGTTGAATATTTGTCTTCTCAATTCATCTCTTTCCATATTCCAAGTTGGGTTGTTCAATCACCAGATCTTTCATATCCAGACATTAATACATACCTGCAAAAAAAGAGGGAACCTTCTTCTCAAGATTCAAATTCATCCATTAAAAACACAAGCAAAATTGTACACTTGAAGGTAAAAAATAAATATGAATATCAAATCAAATAATTTCAGCCATAAGATCATCTCAAAATCAATTTCAACCTTTGATTAAAAAGACCCTACACCTTGATCCATGTCTTACATTTTGATTGGATACTCTCAAATCAATGTTGGTATTATATATTCACTTTCCTAGTCTTGTTTACTGCTTTTTTACTTCTGCAGGGTGCCTGATTACAGTGGATTTTATAAGAAGAGGTTACTTCTATCAAGTTTTGAAAGGAAAGGTCCAGCAAAGCAAAAATTGCAGGTTAGTTTTCATACCTACTGCTTCAAGAGGACACTTAAATATGTAAAAAATAGTCAAATTTATTACTTAAGGCCCTTTTCCACACTGGAATGTATTCATATATAACCTCAACTGCCTATTTTCTCTGATATAAGCTAACGTATACCTTGCACTTCTGTTGAAAGCATGTTGTGATCTACTTTTTGTTTGACCAAAGATCTGTTCAATTAAGTTAGAATTAGACATAACAGATTGCTGAGTAGAACTGCAAGTTTATGGACTAATTTCTATTTAATTTATCAAAAATTGGCCCATACAGTAGAGCACATTAAAAAAATATTAAGATTGGAATTGAGTGATTCTTGATCATAGCATCCTGCTAATTAATTCTGTGAACATCTATTAGATAATGGCTTTATGTTTTCTCCCTTAAAGTACCTTAAAAGCAAATAATATTAACTTCACAATAGAATTAGTAACTTCGGAATGTAAATGAGTTTATTTTGAGATATTTTATTTGATCGATCATATGTAAGCAAATAATATTACAATATGATTTGAAATTAAAGGCTTAGGATAAAAAATTGTTTAATTATAACTAGCTATCAAATTGGTGATCCTACATGGCAAGGAATTGGCTCCATGGACCTGCTATCATATGGCTGAAGTCTCTTGTTATCTAAAAATAAGTCATCTACAGATATATGAAGAATGTGCTGGACATATCAATTAGTATCATCCTCAACCCATAGACATCTGCCAAATAATGAGAACTGAATTTTCTCACAAACAACATCCACTGCATCCTATAAAATTGAAAAACTGAAATTCAAACCATTATCAATATCCAAAAGGATTAATGGTAGTGAATATAAATCGTAGTACAATGTAGGTAAAGAATGCAACAGCTCAAACATATGTCCAGCACATTCTTTATATATCTCTCGCTAACTCTGTAAGATATAAAATCTGTACCATTTAATACAAAACAGAAATATGTAACTCTATGTGAACACTGCCCAATACTAAAGAGATAAGATAAAGAGTTTCCAAACTACAGGGATAAGATAAAGAAATGTTTATTTATAGCTAGATGTAAAATTGATAAACCTACATGATAAGGAATTGGCCCTATGAACCCGTGAACTCAGGGTGTTGACATAATGGCACTACTCCCAGAAATTAAAGATATAGGAAAGAAAAATGTTTATTTATAGGGGAGAAGGGCCAGTATGCGAACACCCTAAGTTCGCAGGCCCATGGAGCCAATTCCTTGCCACGTAGGATCACCAATTGTAATATTATTTGCTTACATATGATAGATAAAATAAAATCTCTCAAAAAAAACACATTTACTGGTGGAGACCTGAAGTGGTTCACACAATGGGATAGGTGTTGAGCATTTAATTCGAAATAAAAGAGGGAAATAGTATTTGTCCTCCTCATCTTGACGCGCGTAATAGATAAGCCACAATGAAATGCTCAACCACCATTTACCAGCACTTGTTTTGGATGCGTTCCAAACTGGTTTGCTCAACCACCATTTACCAGACTGTTCCATGGCACGTTTTGGAGTCGTTTCAGACTGTTTTGCTCAACCACCATTTATTTAGAAGAGTTTAGGGGAGAAGGGCCAATATGCGAACACCCTAAGTTCGTAGGTTAAGTGAACCAAATCCTTGCCACGTAGGAGTGACAGTATGCCAGCTAGGTATAAATAAACATTAACAATATCAAAGACTTGTAATAAATTCTATAAAAAATAACGAAGCTTACAAAACTCGAGAGTAGGTTATCAGATTTGTTTAATTGTTTAATAATTCAATAAATTTGGCAAAATCATGTTTTTATGGCTTTTTTTTTCCTTTTGTCAACATCTACAATTGTACAATTTTCTGCATCTTGGGAATAAGTTCCCTATTCACTCCTTTCTGTATTGTTAAATGATTTGTTGCTAGCATCTCTGATTCTGCAACAACTCAGAATATGGACCCTAACATACATAATTATCGTCAGGCATTCCTGTATTATAAGCAACTTCCTATGCATATGGATTCATTCAATACTCCTTAACTAGGTTTGTTTTAATGATCTAGAAGTTGAATTAAACATGGTTCCAAAGTAATGTGATTACTTTAGTGCATTGTTCAGATCATAGCCACTTTCTAGAGATACTAAGAAGGTTTATGTTGTAATCATACAATACTGCCATTGAGATAGAATTTGTGGTCATTCTATAGACAAAGTTAGATCATGTAATGATTGCAGGGAAATACCGATTGTCTAAATATTAATTTACCATGTTCTTCAACCTTTAGGGGCATTTTATGCATCTGCAATAGTAAATACAATGTTGAAACTTTTATAGATTTGCATGGCCTGCTGCTGCTTCTCTATAGACGTCGCATTCTACCTCCCCATGTGTCCCTGGCCATAAGTCCTCGACCTGTTAGGACTATTCAAGTTGTTCTGTACATTCTTGTTTCAACATGGTCCTTCTCAATCTCTCATTTGCAAGAGCATCATATGGGGATTAAAATGAAGGTTAAGATCATAATCTGCCCTAGAGTATTGGGATCAGAGAGAGTCTTGATAGGCTTCTTACAGTCCAGAAGAATACAGTTATATAGCAAGATTTTGTCTCTCAATCACCAGGATAATACAATTAAGCAAACAGTCTGGATGATAAACTCTCCTTAAGAACAATTCTTGGACCGCCGACTGCTTCACCAACTTCACCAAATCCTTGCCACGTAGGAGTGATAGTATGCCAACTAGGTATAAATAAACATTTTTTAATCCTATATCTTTAATTTCGAATCATATATTAATATTATTTGCTCCCATCTGATCGATCAGGTAAAATATCTCAAAAAAAAACACATTTACTGGTGGAGATCCGAAGTGGTCCAATACCAAGACCTACAGTAGTACAACAGATTTGCTGCCACCGTAACAGCATATGTATTCAAGCTATTACAATTACGATTCTTACATGAATTCACTTCTGAAGATGATTTGATGTCACAAAACATTACATTAACAAGACCTGCATCAATTGATCGATATGAATTACAATGTCGAAAGGGGTGACTGCATGTTTGAGTGAAACATTCTAATTAATATTGATCAATTACAAACAAGCTGATGAATGTAGTGTTATTTGATAACACCTCATCTTTAGAAGTGTTTATAGATGATCTTATTGATATATTAATACATATTTTACTAATTTTATATTGTTTCATACTGCAGCATTTAGAGAAGATGAAGAGAAAGAGGAGTTTACATCGAGCACAACGTATGCCCAAAAAACGAGGTGTACAATTTGAAATTGAACCATCTAACCATGAAACAGATGAACATGGTGCTACAATAATAAGCGAAGAGGATGGTGCAACAACAAATCAAGGAGATACAAACACAACTGATGATCATCAGCGAGAACCTACTGGATGTGAACTAAATAGGCATGAAATACTGGAGATTGTGCTTGTTAGAGGCAACACTTCGACCAAGAAGGTTAGAATTTTGTCTAGTTGGTCAAAAGAAGATATGTTAAAGGCCATAGATGATATTGAGTTACTCGCATTATTCAATTAGAGCTGCTGCACTGAAATATCATGTCATCCGTGACATGATTTTTCACTTGAACACTATTCTGCATTTAAAATATCCAATACTTGATGGAAAAAAAAAACCAAAATTTTGATTATTGAAATTTATATAGGGCCAGTATGCGAACACCCTAAGTTCGCAGGTCCAGGGAGCCAATTCCTTGCCACGTAGGAGCGCCAATTTGACAGCTATTTATAAATAAGCATTTTTTTATCCTAAGCCTGATAGATAAGACACAAATAAATGCTCAACCACCATTTACCATGGCTTGTTTTGGACGCGTTACACACTGTTTCCTCTGGACGCGTTACACATTGTTTCCTTTGGACGCGTTGCATTTCCTCATGCCGAGTTGTAATGCAAATGTTGGTTGTTTGTGAGTGGGCTTACAGCCTGTGCGAGGTTTGCGTGAAGGGGTCTTTCTCAGTGCCTTGCTCGAGATGTTGACCCTATTCACATATGGTTTATAAAAAACAAATTTTTGAACTTCAATAATCAAAATTTGGGTTTTTATTCCATCAGGTATTGGATATTTTAAATGAAAAATAGTGTTCAAGTATTGGGACGTGTTCACATACTGGCCCTTCTCCCCTATGTAATCAACAACCCAGCTTATAAATTCTGTCTTTATCAAATAATATGAAATTAATAAAACATGTATTCGATCATCGTTAATGGCGCCCAACGGGGTAATCACAAGTTCACCTACAAGTTCATAATTCATACTGTCATGTATCATAAGCTTGCTAAAATTTTCCCATTGTAGATGATCTTATTGATATATTAATACATATTTTACTAATTTTATATTATTTCATACTGCAGCGTTTAGAGAAGATGAAGAGAAAGAGGAGTTTACATCGAGCACAACGTATGCCCAAAAAATGAGGTGTACAATTTGAAATTGAACCATCTAACCATGAAACAGATGAACAGGATGCTACAATAATAAGGAAGAGGATGGTGCAACAACAAATCAAGGAGATACAAACACAAATGATGATCATCAGCCAGAACCTGCTGGATGTGAACTAAATAGGCATGAACTACAGGAGACTGTGGTTGTTAGAGGCAACACTTCGACCAAGAAGGTTAGAATTTTGTCTAGTTGGTCAAAAGAAGATATGTTAAAGGCCATAGATGATATTGAATTCAACAATTATTCTATTAGAGCTGCTGCACTGAAATATAATTTACCTCCTACATCTGTTCATTATTGGCTGAATGGTCTGACCCATACAAAAAGGAAGGGCCCTGCACCTGTTTTGAGTGAAGGAGAGGAGAAAGAGATAGTTGAATGGTGTAAGAAAATGGCAGATTTAGGGCATGGAGTGGGATTTATGCAACTGAGGGCATGTGTTGCACAAATTTGTGAAACTAGAGAGACTCCATTTCGAGAAGGATTACCTGGAAAATCTTGGTGTGAAGGATTTAGAAAAAGACACCCAGACATAGTCCTTCGGACTGCTGAAGGTCTAGAAAGAGATCGTGCAATTGGTTTACGTCCAGAGGTGGTTAGCAAGTTTTATGAAAAACTAGCTAACATTTATATCAATTCCTATGGTGCAGGCAAAATATGGAATTGTGATGAGACAGGAATCCAGGCAGGGAGAAATTGTGGCATGAGGGTGCTTGCCACCAAGGGTTGCAGGAATGTTCCCAAAATCATTCCTCGTAGCAGAGAATGGATGACAATTCTATGTTGTGTAAATGCTGCAGGGCAATGTATCCCTAACTTTTACTTATTTAAAGGTCAGAAAGTTTCACAAAATTACATCAAGGGATGTGAACCAGGTGCTTGCATGGCTGCTCATCCAAGTGCTTGGATGACTAGAGAGCTCTTTATAAGCTGGTTGTATCATTTCAGCAGGTCTGTACCTGGAGGGGTGTGCCCTGAAAATAGGCATTTACTTATATTTGATGGTCATGGAAGCCATGTGGCATTGTCAACTATAGAAGAGGCCAGGCGATTGGGGATTGATTTATTGACATTGCCAGCACATACTACACACAGGTTGCAACCACTGGATGTTAGTGTCTTTGGTCCTTTTAAAGCATATTTCAGATCTGAGAGGATGCAGTGGATGTGTAATAATAAGTACCAAGAAGTCAAACGTTCAGACTTGGCAGAAATAGGTAGTAGAGCTCTCGCCAAGGCCTTGACACCTGCAAATATTCGTGCTGGTTTTAGACGCACAGGTATATGGCCACTTGATCCAAATGCATTACAGAATGACATGGAATGTAGTAAACTATATATCATTGAAGAAGATGCCAACGAAGAAGCTGTTGAAAATGTCACAGATGATGATACTACTAAAAACATTATGAATGTTGATGGTACTGAAAACATAATAGATGTTGATGCTGCTGAAAACATACTAAGTTTGTCAAGAGATGTAGCTCCACCAGTTGGTGACAAAATAGGAGAAAATTACTTAATGGAATCAGTTGAGAATCTGTCAACAGCAAAAGAATTCCATCCAACCATTGAAACAATGGTTGTTGCTAATACAGAGACGGAGGAACCAAGTGTATAGGGAGAAAGACAAAGTATAATGCAGACCAAAGATTATGAAGTGAACCACATTGTGAATACTCGTGACCAAGGCACATCCAGCTACAACACTGAGGCCCAGGGATTTGGAGAGGACGATCTCTCATTGCCAAGTGCACCAGAACAACCTACTTGGCTGCAAGAGCATATTGCAGAGTTGGGACTTGATCAGATTGGAAACATTGAGGATGAAAGTATATCTTTACCTTCGATGCCAACCAACCTTGAGCCAGCAGACTTTGAACCAGCAAACTTTACTCATTATTATGCTGACACAGAGGAAATTGAGGTCATTGATAAAGATAAAAACGAGGAAGAGACAACTGGCCATGATGTTGAAAGTGGTATATCAAATGATGGTGTTGCTGCAAATGAGAAGAAATTGGGTAAATTTTTAAGGTTATCGACACAATTTGTACGGGATCCTTCCAAAGGTAAGAGTGATGCTGCACTCCGGATAAGTCGTGCTTCACAATTGTTAACATCTGATGCTTATGTTCAGATGTTAAAAGATACACAACAAAAAAAACAAGAAATATGTGAAGGGAAACAACGTAAAAAGGAGCATATTGAGGCAAAAAAGCAAGAAAGGTTGGCAGCAAAGGAGCAAAAAAAGGAAGAGAGATTGCAACGCATTAAAGAGAGGCAAGAAAGGGATCTACAAGAAAAGGAATTGGAATTTTGTTGAAAGACAGGAGCGCGAGAAACAACGGGAAGTAGCTCGCCAAAAAAAGGAATTGGAATTACAACAGAAGGAAGCCACTCGGCATCAAAGGGAGAAAGAGAAACAAGAAAGAGATAACAAGTTCAACAATCCGCAGGTTTTGTTTCCCATGCATCATTCCATGCCCATACAGAACTCCATGTTACAAGATATGTTGAAAGTTCCTATCCCAGATTACCACCCTTACTTCCTTGACACCAACAGAATGCAAATAACTTCAACTCCAACTACACACCCCATTATCCCACAACCTCCTACTTCACATACAACCTTTCATACCATATCTGGTTTTCCTATTCCACCATGGGTTCATCCAGTGAACCTCTTAATGACTCCAACAACATCCGTCAATGATACAATCGTTCCTGATAGTCCAAACTCAGGGCCTCTTTGAAGGTGTGACATGGAAATTGACTAACAAACTTATAGTAATAGTTTATAGTTGGTATGTAGTTTATAGTTTATAGTTGGTATATTTTGCTCCGAATGTAATGAATATGGACGCATACAGTAGAAGTTTATATGTTTTGCTCCAAATGTAATGAATATGGACACATACAGTATAAGTTTATATGTTTTGTTCCAAATGTAAGAAATATAAAGACATGCATTTTATATTAATACATTTTGCTCGAAATGTAATCGTTGTTTCAGATGTGGAAACCAAATCAGCTCAGAATTTGTTAAAGGTTTACGTTAAATTGTTGCAACTTAAAATGAACACCGTGAAATAAAAACTGAAAGACAAGGATTTATTTGAATCTTGGTGAGGTAGAAACCTCACCTCTATATGGCTTAAAAACATAGAATTGTAGGTAACATTTTCCTTGAGTATTAGTAGTGTGAATACACACTGTTTCCACCCTGCTTCAACCGATCTCGACGCATAAAACTGCCGTTCCAAAGTTTTCCATGCAATCTGCACATGCATGTTTAGCCATTTATTAATAAATTGAATTTGTTTGAACACAGAGAATGAAAAAAGCATAAGGATGAAAAAATGGCTAACAAAATGGCTAAAAAAACGAGTTGGATTATTTCATAAAAAAAGGAGAAAACGAGTTGGATAAGATAAAGAGTTTCCAAACTACAGTGAAAAAGAAAGAAAAAAATGCGTACCTGCAAGGTCGTATTGTTCACTGTATAATGCTGTGGGCAATATGAACACCTCGAGCAAGGCACTGACAAGCCACCCTTCATGCAAAACTCGCACAGGCTGAAAGAAAAAAATGGCTAACAACCATGCAGTTGCAGAGCTTCAGAGAAAATGAAATGAAAAAATGGCTAACGAGTATAATGGCACTAAAAAAACGAGTTGGATTATTTCATAAAAAAATGAGAAAACGAGTTGGATAAGATAAAGAGTTTCCAAACTACAGAGAAAAAGAAAGAAAAAAATACGTACCTGTAAGGTCGTATTGTTCACTATATAATGTTTTGGGCAATATGAACACCTCGAGCAAGGCACTGAGAAGCCACCCTTCATGCAAACCTCGCACAGGTTTTAAGCCCACTCAAAAACAACCACCATTTGTAACTACAGAGAAAAAGAAAGAAAAAAATGAGCTAACAAAATGGCTAAAAAAATGAGTTGGATTATTTCATAAAAAAACGAGAAAACGAGTTGGATAAGATAAAGAGTTTCCAAACTATAGAGAAAAATAACTGAAAAAAATGCATACCTGTAAGGTCATATTGTTCACTGTATAATGTTGTGGGCAATATGAACACCTCGAGAAAGGCACTGAGAAGCCACCCTTCACGCAAACCTCACACTTGAGACAGTGTGTAACACGTCCAAGGGAGACAGTGTGTAACGCGTCCAAGGGAGACAGTAGGTAACGCGTCCAAGGGAGACAGTAGCTAACATGTCAAGAGAAGGAGATAGTGTGTAACACGTCCAGAGGAGGAGACAGTGTGTAACCGCGTCTGAGCAAAATAGTGTGGAACGACTCCAAACACGTGTTATGGAACAGTATGGTAAATGACTGTTGAGAAAAACAGTCTGAAACGACTCTAAAACGTTCCATGGAACAGTCTGGTAAATGTGGGTTGAGCAAACCAATTTGGAAGGCAGGTAAAACAACCGCTGGTAAAGGGTGGTTGAGCATTTAATTGGGGCTTATCTATTACGCGCGTCAAGATGAGGAGGATAGATATTGTTTCCCTCTTTTATTTTGAATTAAATGCACAACACCTTTCCCGTTGATGTGAACCACTTCAGGTCTCCACCAGTAAATGTGTTTTTTTTTGAGATATTTTATTGTGATCGATCATATGTAAGCAAATAATATTACAATATGTTTCAAAATTTAAAGGCTTAGGATAAAAAAATGTTTATTTATAACTATATGTCAAATTGGTGATCCTACGTGGCAAGGAATTGGCTCCATGGGTCTGCGAACTTAGGGTGTTCGCATATTGGCCCTTCCTTCTCCCCTAATACCCTTGGATAATATTATATACGGCTTTAATTTCTGGCCCAAATTCGAAAGAATAAAAAAATAAAATATAATCCCGTCAATTCCCGGCTCAAATTTGGAAATTTTCTTATCAGAAACATTCAATTGACGGTCCGAAGCTTGGGAAAATTCTGCGATATCATCAGCTCAACTTTGATCGCTGTAATCTGCAAACTCTCTGGAGTCCTTCGGAATTTTTTTCCAGCCCAAGTTTGTTGAAGGTCTGTCAAAAAGAATTATTTATTTCGTGGCTATATATACAGCAAGTCTTTTCTGTTATGAGGATAAAATTTCAGAAAAGCGAACTTAAGGGTTTCTGGATTTTTCAGGATTCAGCTTAAAATTTTATTCGCGGAGGCTTCAAATTCTGTAAGCGTTTTGGCTATAAAATTTTGCTTAAGCGAATGCAAGGGTTTTTAGATTCTAAAGAATTCAGCTTTTGTTTTTTTTATAGAGAATGGTCGGGACACTGCCCGGAAGCGCCACGATTTCTTGGCATAGCCATTCGGCCATTCTGACGCCACGGTTAGTCAACCCGAAAACGAGGATTTTTAGCTGCTGGGCCGGAATTTCGGTGTTCAGGACAATTCCGGGCGGTTTTCAGGCGCGGACTACCAGATTTGGCAGAAATGAAGTTCTGCTGCAGCGGGATAATGGAGAATCGAGGTTTCCCGACGGCGGTTTTTGTTGCCGGAGTGCGAGTGGTTCCTACGAGCAAGATAGGGATTCTAAAACTTCTAATGGCGAAAGCAGCGATGAAAAAAACTTTTGTAAATGAACAATCGAAAGTAGGTTCAGATAGTGAGGCAAAGTTGTAGTTTAGACTACAATCACATTGCTACGGTTTTGGAAAAATGTCCACAAAAACAAGGGAAGAGGGGAAGGTGAGATAAAACTAGGGGAAATAGAAAATATGAAGAAGGAGAGGAAACATAGACAAGCAAATAAATTTAAAATTTCAACAAGAAAAAAGTAGAGTTACAAATGTTAAAAATTGAAAAAAACAAAAAAACATTAAACGAGCTTCAATACCGCGTTCTAATAGTACAATTTGTGGTTGCTTTGAATGACAAGCCCTAAAAATTTGCATACTACATGTTGGCTATATGTTTATTATTATTATGATAAACAATTTTGACCAGAGCTACGAACTGGGTACACGAGCGTTTAAGGAGACATCCACAACCAAATACAATAAACATTGAAAGATAGACATGAAAGATACAACATATGACCAAAACAAGGAACAAGGGCCTACCAAGGACCAAGTTGAACCAAAGCTAACCATCGAAAGCTAGGTTATCAGACAAACAACAAACAAACTGCAAATAACACAAAATTAAAAGTAAATAAAAACAACATATACAATACTCAAATTATCCTTTATAATTCTTATGTTTGCCTTTCCACATGTATTGAAATTCCTCATATTTGAGAGTAGTAAGGTTTGAGAAAGCATTTTTGCAATTCAAACTTCTATATAATATATTTGGGCTTCAAAATATTCAGATTAATCCTCTTCTAAACTTGTACAATCTTTCATTTGCTCATGATTGTCTAGAATTGAGCCACAAGTGGTTTTTGGTCCAACCACAACCTTCTTAAGACTCCCCATATGATAAAAAATCCTTGAGTGAAGATCAACATACCGCTAGATCATGTCCTTATTTATGGGAAGGGTCCTATGTTGATCTCCAAGATGGGGATCTTCCATTTTTTGAATTGGTTCTTTGTGGGCTTCCCTAGCCAGCTGGGAAATATATGACCGTTCACTAATGATTTTGTCTTTGGATTCTAGCCCATTGTAGACACTTAAATTTGGTAATTTTCACTTTGGAAACCCTTTATTTGACTATGAACTCTTGTTATGCTAAATACAACTTCTCCATTCCAATCAATTAATTCCCCTTCCTCATTTCCCACAAAAATACACTTCGAATTAATCAAATATAATTTGATTAATTATCCATTTCAAAATCAAAAAATAATCTAATCCTCACACATGTCATTATTCTCCATGTTTTTTTCCACTATTGAATTAAAAATTCAAATTCAAATCCTCACCCACCTTCGTGGTCCCCACTCACCTAAAATCCTCCACTTATGAATTAAAAATATAATTCAAATCCTCACCCATTCTTCGTGGCCCCCACTCACCTAATCTTGCCCACATTTTTCAAACCACTCCACCTAATCTTGCCCACATTTTCAAACCACTCACCTTAATCTTGCCCACATTTTCAAACCACCCACTTAATCTTGCCCACATTTTCAAACCATGATTACTTAAATTAATCTAAGTTTAATCACTCCCCAGGCTATAAATACAACCTTACCCCCCCCTCTAAACACACGGAGAATAAGCTTTAAATGCCATATCTAAGTTCTTGCATCCTTTGAGCAAAGAACATTTTTTTTGCCTCGTCCTAATGCCAAAATAGCCTCATAATAATTTTTTTCCCATCTAGTGCAAAGTAAGAGGATCGTTGTTGCAGGAAGGTCTTGCTCCGTCTTGAAAAAAGCACCTACATATCCCAAAATCAGGGCTCAATCCAAGTTTCCTAGCCCATTCTGAGGTTTGCTACGGAACGCGAAGGAGGAGGTATGATTATTGGTATTTTACTCCCTTGTTAGTAGTGTATTTTTCCTAGCTTACATTCTAGCACATCCGGTTACTTTCGATCTGTTACCATTAATTTTCCAATTAGTGGTTTTATCTGTTCTTTGTTTATTATTATTATTTATTATTTTTCCTTTTCTGTTCCTTATGGTCTTCTTTGGTTAACCTTCACGCTTTGGGTAGTGTTTTTTGTTGTGTGGTGTCTTGTGGTGTATCTGCAGGTTATAGCAACAATGAAACTATGAAGCTCATCCTGTCTTTGATCTCCTCGGTGCTTGGTGTTTAGTTTTTCCCAGTTTTGATTTTTCTATTTACATCTCATCTATAGAAACACATGAACTAACCATTAGTTGATCATCTTACTGTCATGGGACAACTAATCCGGAAAATGCATTTATTTATTTATTTACTTTTGCTAAAATAATTACTTTGTAGGAAGTTAATCATTTTTTTTTTTTTTTTCTTTTATTTTAGTCAATCATTTTGTGATCTAACTCTTTCTTTCTTTTATTTTTTTTTTTTTAACCTTGCTGTCAAAATTTTAGCTTCTCAGGTGAAGTACAGAAGTCAGAAAAAAAAAAAAAACCAGCTCCGGGACGTTTTTCTCACGTTCAAAAAATTTTCATTCAGAGTGCTACCGTAGCCCATCTTCCGGAAGCCATAACTTTTTTGCTCCTCCCGAACTCGGAATGACTTCATTTTTTTTTTAACGGAAAGGTATTGAAAAATATCTATGCAATGAAAAAAAATATTTTTAGATTTAGACTTACAAAAAATTTTTGGTTTCATTTCTTCTAACACCTGTCTTTTTAAAAAAAAAAAAAAAAATTATATTTTTTTTTTATTTTTTTTTTTATTTTTATTTCACGTAACAACCTCACACGTATGCTCTTTCCTCGCACTTTTAAAAGTGATCTTGGAAATCAGAAACGTGAGGCCACCTGAGCTCTAGAAAACAATTTTTTTTTTAATTTTTTTTTAATTTTTTGCCTTACATTTAAATTTTCCACGACAACACTTCTAGGTAACGTTTTCACCTCTTCTTTCATCGTTTTTCTTTTTTGTGAAAATAATCATTATCGCTATTTCACAATCATGATTAATTGCAATAATTATTAACATTTAAAAAAAAAAAAAAAAAAAATCAAAACTATTCCAATTGTATCCGCGTATGCTCTTTTCTTGCGCCTTCGAGCGATCTGGAAAATCAGAAACGGTCACAATTTTTTTTAGTTTCTTGTTCTAACATTGCAGGATCCTCTAGCTTTGTTTTCCAACTGTCATTTTAATATTATTTTCCTTTGTCATATTCTAATATTTTTTGGTCGTTGGTTGTGTATGCTCTTTTCCTGCGCCTTTGAGCGATCTGGCAAATAAAAAACAACCACGATCACTTTTCTAACATTTCATTTGCAGGATAACTACTAAATTTTTTTTTCTGTAGACCGCGTTGCTGGAATATTGTCAAAAAAAAAAAAAAACAAAAAAAAACAAAAAAATCCCGCAAAAAAATACCACCATTCAAAGACAATTGCTGAAAAAAAAAAAAAGTACGCTCAGGTACGCAAATTATTTTCTGCTAGTGATTTATTTCAAGTTGGAAAGAACCCTGCGTTTAATCACTTTATCATTTGTTTTTACACGTAGACGAGGTGGATTTCATCACCACCAAAGCTACACCGGTGACGTGGACTTGACTACCACGCACCAACAACATTTGCATCTGCATTGCACTTTGAGACCTAGTCTCATCACACACAGCGTTCGGTATTTACCTCGCCCTGCTCTTCACTTACAGGTAATGCTGTCGTGCAGTGCGCATGCGAGTCACGCCTAAATAGCTGTAACAACGAAGCCTGGGCATCGTCCCTGTAAATCTTCGGGGAGTTATAAGGACACCATACACATTCATCCCTCCATCACCTTCCACCTTTTCACAAAACCTGTTCTGGACGTGGTGATTCACTCCGAAACAGGCAAGTAAGAATTGGTGAGTCTCCTCCAGTGCTCTAAGGGTTCCCCCGTACCAATTCTGTCCCCGTACAGAATTAGGTATATCAGGACTAGGGTATATCGGAGGACGCATCTTCTTGGAGTAATAAGAGCCTGCATCCATCCACCATTTCACAGCATACTTGTATGATTGCATGAAACAATGATCATTCCTGAAAAAGTTACCTCATAAGCCAAAACAATCGAATCCACATGATTGCTTGCTGTTTGAAAACAAAATAGTTTAGCATTGTTTTTATCATAAAACTTGGCTGATATCAATGTGTTCATTGTAAAAGTTCAGACCCTAGTTGTGTTCCAAAAAAAAAAAATCATTTCTCGACCAATTCAATACCAACAAAAACATCCAAACAATCCAACAACACAGACCAAAACATCACACACAAATTTCATTAGCTCACTTTTAGCCAATAATATACATCTGTCATAGCTTGTCTTCAGCTATATCCAATAGATATTGAGTGACTTGCATTCACTCCCCATATCTCATCAATTGTCAGAACAATCCTTCTTTATAGCTTGTTTCAAGCTATATCAAAATGACATTGGGTGACTTGTTTGAGTTCACTCATTATATTTCATCAGCATTTGTCGAGTTTAACAAAAAATCCCATCCGACACAAATCCCCTTCAAAACTCATTTTGAGTTCACAACTGTGTTGAGTCACTTGTTTTGAGTTACTCTTCCTATCAAAAATCCAGAGCTTGTTAAAGCCAAACCAATCAACATATTCATCATAGCTTGTTTGAGCTACATCCCACTTGTATTGAGTACCTTGTTTGGGTGTACTCCTTACATTTTCTTCTGTTAAGCTTGTTTAATCAAACCAATCAACATATTCGTCATAGCTTGTTTGAGTTATATCCCACTTGTATCCCGAGTAGCTTGTTTGAGCTTACTCCTTATAGCCTTGTTAACTTGATTGATTGAGCCAAAAAAAGAAGATCACAATCAATAGGTTGAGTTCTTCATCGCACCTTTCTTCATTCTCCCTCTCTTTCAAACACGATGAATTCACGAAAAAAACATCACACAATGAGCTATTAGAACAAATTAATAAGATGAAAACACAACTCTCTCATATGGCTACCCAAATCAGTGAGCGATCACCCAAAAAGCCAATCATACAACCTCACGAAGAAATCAGTTCACGTAAAGTCCAACGTCAGTTTACCCCCTTGGAGAAAGTCTCTCTAGTGTTTTTCATCAACTAAAAGAGGCTAAACTGATAAGATATCCAATTACAAAACCCTTTGTCAAAGGGGAAGCTAAGCCATGTTGGTACAAACCTAACACATACTGTGACTTTCATCGCATTGATGGTCATCACATAGATAAATGTGTGATTTAAGAATTACATCCAAGACTTAATTGACGACGACGTCATCTCTGTAGAACTTGATGACAATGCTCTTGCAACCAACGACACATCCAATACCACAACTTTCCACTTTCATGAAGAGCTGACTACTGTCGAAACTCTCTATATATATACTGAAATTCCACGAGATCATGACCAGTCAAGATTCCAAACCAATCCAAGATCTCTCTAATTTTCCATTAGTTCAAACAATCCTGTTTTATCTTCTTCCAAATTCCTTGAACCATTAGTTCAACCCAAACATACATTGAACCTGTTTTGGACAACAACATTCTTCCAACATCTACTGAGCACTTGAACTTATTTCAAGACTCTCTTTCAACCCAAACATATATTGAACCTGTTTTTGGGTGACACAACATTCTTCCAACATCTAACGAGACCTTGATCTCGTTTCAAGACTCCCTTTCAAACCTTGATATTACTGTATTTGGGAGACTACTACAAAGAGAGGTTCCATCAAAAGGTACCATTAAGTTTGATTCTATTCTTCCAATATTGGCTTTTATGCCTAACATCTCTAGCCTTTTGTCGAAACACAACCACATCAAGTTTGGACACTTGCAACAATGCAACCTGTCATGTCCATCATGCTTTCAACGATCGATCTTGCAGGCATCTATCATTTAAAAATCAGGATGTAAAATACCTAGCCAAACATTTTCACATCAAACTTAAATGGTCCACTCCATACTACCCTCAGGGCAACGGTCAAGCGGAAGCAACCAATAAGACCTTAAAATCCATCATGGAAAAGATTGTCAACACCCATGGATGAAATTGGCATACTCAAATTTACCCCGCTCTTTGGGCTTACCGTTACATCTTACCGCACGCCTACCGGAGCCACCCCATTTTCCCTTGTTTATGGTTGTGAAGCCATTTTACCTATTGAGATAGAAATCCCATCCTTGAGGATCTCCCTTAAAGATTTAATTAATGAGGATGAATACCGACAATCACGGCTTCAAGAGCTTGAGCTTCTCAATGAAAAATGACTTAATGCTCTCAATCATCTTCAAGTCTATCAAAACCGACTGCAACACAGTTATCATAAAAAGGTAAGACCCAGAGAATTCGAAATTGGTGACCTTGTTTAAAAAGAAAATCAAAAGAATACCACTAAAGAACGAGAAAAACGAGGAAAATTTGAGCCTAATTAGTTAGGACCCTATGTAATCACAACTAAATTTGGCTCTGGAGCCTATAAATTGGCCACTGCAGGTGGTCAAGATCTTGATGAACCAATGAATGCAGTTCATTTAAAGAAATTTTATCCTTGAGATGTTCACTATTCCAGGATACAACATGTACATTGTTCCTTTTGTCTTGCTTATCTCCAAATAATTTAAATTTATTCATTTCCATTGGCAGATATTTTATTTATCAAAATCATGTCTTCATATTTATCATCATGATACAAGTGCTAATATAAATCCTATTAAGTTTGTGAGCATCATACTTCTTCCACTTTCAATCGCTTTCCTCTATGGTCATACCTAGAAACTTACTGATGGTAATATATCCCCTTCTAATACATTCTCTCTTTCATAACAAAGCTCTAAACTTCGTTACCCAGTTC